>JAEMPF020033555.1:7500-19388 GCA_022496165.2 Catalaphyllia jardinei
CGTCAAGACACCGCTTTCAATTTCAGAGTTCAGTTCTTTTACCACCGTCATGTGGTCGAATTTCTCCGGGAATACATTAAATGTTCTTAGGATCTCCTCTCTGTGATCGCCTTGAGAAGCATAGTACATCTGAACTTGATAGGCGAGCCACTGTGCATCCAACACGCTCTATAAGGAAGTTAAAAACAATGTAATCACGCCCAAGGACTTACATGTCGTCGAAGCTAAGATGGAGGAATTTGAAAACGGAGGTTTCACTCTGAAAACGCATGAAATTTTTTTCGTCCACACTACGCTGCAGGCATTTAAAAATGCAACACCCACCAGTCATTTTAGGCAGGCAGGGAAATCACGTGTCCTAAATGTTTTCCGTTCACTAGAAAACGAATAACCGGCGTGTCCAAATTCCTCTGGTTTGAGGAGCGTTTTCGACAAACTCTGTATTCATGACGGATAAGTGTGGACGGCAGGCCAAACCGTAGAAATGAAGCTGCGTTATCAATGTTTTTCGGCGCTGTTAGGACGCTTACCCAAAATAAATGGCTCAGTGCGGCTGAGCTCCTTTTTCAACGATCACTTGAATTGAGGATCAGTCAAGAATTATTAAAAGAGCAATTTCCTTATTAATGATGATCAACCTTGCTAATCATAAACTTAAGACAAATAAAACAACAAACGAGCTAACAGAAAGTTTGGTTCCTTTGCGAGCTCGCAAAGCAAGCGAGTTCTATTTTTTTTATTTTTTTTTAAAGATATTTTAGTGGGAAAACACCGAAAGCGTGTTCTGTTCCTTTAAACTACTGGATAAAAAAAAGTTGACTGAACACTCAGGAAAATAGTTTCTCTTTAAGATCAGATAAAATGATCCCTTTAAAAGTTGGTAAGTCACCTTGAAAGAGGTAGGCTGTATTTTGGAAACTTGTTTTTCATCATCTGTCTTGATCATTTTGAATCTTAACAAGAGAGGATGAAGAGTGAGAGAGTCAATCTCTCATAGAGACATGATACCAACCCCTCCAGTTATTTTTAGCATGATGTGGTATCCAGTTCTACCGCGGACAATCTACCACGCGCGTTGCGTGGATGATTACGTGGTTGTCCATGTGAGTAACCACACGTCACAGGGTTGGCTATTTGTAGATCACCTGATTTCTTAAGTCGGGAGTGATCTAAAAATAACTTGACAGGGATTACCTTGAGAATAAGGCCAGTATGGAGGAATTAAGTCGCTTTTCCTTCATCTTTTCTTGCTAAAGAGTGATTTCATGTACTTACCATTTCATTTGTATCCACTTCTCCCAACCATCAGTACTATTCCTGAAATACAAAGATAAAGATGCAGTAAATATATACTGCGAATACACTGCGACAATATTCTAAAGTTCGTGAATAAACGCTAAATAACAAGACAGGCTGTTACCACAGAGTTAGAAGAGAAATTAGAATATTATACCAAGAGTAAAACAGAAACGACAGGGGTGAAACATACTTGAAATAACCTGAGTTAAAATGTCAGGAAACGAGTTAAAAGAAAAAGTATATATATATTTACATATTTAGGTCAGGGACACAAAACAAACAAACAAACATAGGCACACAAAAAAAATAGAAATAAACACAGTTAAGCTAACTATACCAGCAGTTCTTGCATTGCAAAACAGTATTTTTATCCAGAAGAGCAATGAACAGATATTTAATGATTTGTTCAGTCACATAGTGACATAACACGTACTGTACTAACTTTTACTGTCTCTTACCTCTGTAAAATGTTTCATTGCCAGCGACCAGGGAGCATTTTCGCCTCGCGTCTGTTATAGTGAGAAGACATTAAGAGCTATAAAATTTTCATGTTAGCCTAGTTCTTTTTCTGGGTATTTCAGAAGGAGGGAATCAGACCATGGAATGCTTATTTTAAATCATGAAATCTGCTGCAGCAGCTAATACACATGAAAAGCTGTTTTGCGCGATCCGGTCACATGGTACGGAATGAATTATGCTGGCACGCAAATAACGTAGTGGGACTTTCAAAACAAAGAACTCTTACCAGTCCAGCTCGACTTTCCTTTGTTCTGAAAGTCTCACTGCTTTATTTGCGTCCCAGCATAAACTTATTCCGTACCATGTGACCGGATCGTGCAAAGGGCCCATTTAAGCATTCACATGGCTGGCGAGGCACGGTGAAACATTCATAATGGAAGTTTTCTATAATACTCACTTTCCGGCTTCGCAGTTCTGAGAAGCGAAATGAGGATTTTTTAGAGATGGGGGTTTATAAGAGGGACGGGATTGGGGTTGAAGGAGAAATCATAGAAGAAGGTTCAAAAGTATCATTTTTCTGATCAATAGTCAACTAAAAGTTACGGAAAGTACTTCACTTAATTAAGGTATCCTACAGCAAGGGACGGTATCGCGTATGTCACGAAGCGTTGTGAAATGTCACTGCTTCATCAGCTCATGTTTCGCCATTTTAAGACAAAAACCGTAATACTAAAACTTGTATCAAGCAACAGGAACTTCCAGGAACGTACTTACAGGAACCTTTCATCAAAGTAAAGTTAAAAACTCTATGTCATTTTGTACAGTGGCGTAGTTAAAGGCAATTAACTCGATAAGCTAACTAAGATATTAATACAGCAGATTAATATTACAGAAACTTGCTAGCTTACCAGCCGAACAACAACACGATCTAGACGTAAAGAGCTACATTTTTATTTCGTTTCGTTTTTTTTTTCGTTTCGTTTCGTTTAGTTTAGTTTAGTTAAGTTTAGGTTAGTTTTATTCGTTTCATTTTCTTTAGTTTATTTTAGTATTTTAGCTTATTAAATTCGTCACCAAAATTAATTCAAATAGACAAAAACCTAACTTGAAATAGGCAAATTCATTCAAAATAGCATGGGATGTGACGTGGGAAAGCAACAGACCCAGCCTCCAAACTGTGATCTGGCAGCAACAAAAATTGCAACTGGAAAAAAGATGATAATTTCATGTGATTAAAGCCTGCAAACACTGACTGACGTAATTCCTGCTATCGCTTGAGGCAGGCGACATACGACAGAAATGCGTCTGCGTTAACAGGCTTATGTTTTAAGGGCCGTTTTTACAAGTTCTCGTCTTTTATTTCGTAAAAGAGAGCTCCGCTGCATCGACTTTATATGACGTTTTCTGCTCTCCGAAAGCAACCACCCCCGAATAGTAACGACCCCGGATAGTAACGACCCCCCGAGAGTAACAACCCTTTGATAGTAATGATTCCCTGATAGTAACGACCCCCTATAGAAACGACCCCCCACAGTAACGACACCCTATAGTAACGACACCCTATAGTAACGACCCTCTGACAGTAACGACCCCCTGATAGCAACGATCCCCCAATAGTAACGACCCCCTATAGCAACGACTTCCTATAGTAACGACCCTCAGACAGTAACGACCCCGTATAGTAAAGACCCCCTATAGTAACGCCCCCCCCCCCATAGAAACGACCCCCCGATAGTTAAGACTCCCCGATATTAACAAGCCCCAAAGGCTGCCATTTTCGAAAGTCACGAGAGTCGTTACTTTCCGAAATTTACAGTATTTTTTTTTAACATTCCTTTCATTCGGCAATCCCTCGTTGAGACAGTATCGGCTATTTGATACTGGGATGTAACGATATACATATTGTGCTTATGTAGATTTTATTGTTTTGTTCAATTTATTCGGTTTTGCGAGCATGACATACTTATTGATGATTTTCCCCTTTAGAAAAGGTTATTGTGTCGACTAAATGATTAGTATTGTAGGGGAGCTCCCTTTATAGGATTAACTAATTCTATATATTATTGTCTTGTTTCCAAACGCTTCTTTGCCAGAAGGGAGCATTAAAAAGGTAACATTAAATATTCATGAGGATGGCAAGGTGAGGTAAAACATGCATAATGGAAGTTTTCGCTACATACTCGTTTTTCCGATTACGTAATTCTGAGAAGAGAAATGAGGATTTAATGGAAATGAAAATGGGTAGAAACATTAGAGAGAGCTTTAGATTTGAAAATAGTAAGCACGCGCAAGGTTCAAAGTACACGTGATTTCAGTTATAACGAATAAAACGACTTTCCTTTCCTTCCGAGGCAAAGGGTTAAGGTTTGGTAAGAAACAGTAGCGATTGGAGTTGTCTTCTTCAATTGACGCACTGTTTTATAAAAGCATGTTCCTTTGCTTACTCTTTTATCAGCCTCGCTATCATTTCTTTTTCACGGGTCAACGGAACCAATCAAAACACAAACAAACCACTGCGCGCGCTTCCATCTGATTCGCTGATATACTGCACGCGCCGTTGCTCAGTTTGTTATGTCACAATGGAAAAAAAACACACTCAGTCTGAAAACAGAAATTCTCTTGAACAGACAGCTTTTAAAAGCTCTCATAGTTTTTACTGCAAACAAGTGATAAATTAGAATGGGAATTACTTGGAGCAGTTACAAATCGAAAACGGACGAAAAGGCAAAGGCCAAAAGGTATAGAGTAACGAGATCACTCGATTTAGCTTCTCGCTTAACTTCCCAAAAGTTTCTCCAACTTTTCCTCTTCTTTCTTCACAGGTTACGGAATGAAAATCGCGTCCGTATTCCTGGCTCTCAGGGTATTTCTGAGAGATTACCAATGAAAACATTGGAGATGAAAGAAAACAATCTACTTCTTGAAGAAAATATACATGTTGATGAAAACGAGCTCGCTACAAGGCGATATTTTAAGGCTGGTTTTCACAAGCGACGGAGTCGTAGTCGGAGTCGCAAGTAGAAGCGTAGAGTGATACAATTTATTGAAAATCAAAACCGACGGAGTCGCAAGCAGAACACTGATTCTGCTTATGACTCCCTCGCTTACAAGTGAAAACTGCATGGTCGGAGTCGCAAGCAGAAGCGGAAGAATAAACAAATGACAATGTTCAACTCCGGGCAATGCAATTTGCTGGTTCTGGCGCTTCTGCTTCCGATTCCGACAACCTAGTTTTCACTGGATCATAAGCGACGGAGTCGTAAACCGAATCGGAAGAAATGGAAAAGTTCTGATTCTTCCGACTCCGATTCCGTGGAGCTTATGATTCTGCTTACAACTCCGATTACGACTCCGCCTCCGACTCCGTCGCTCGTGAAAAGCAACCTTAAATGCGCTTTTCCTAAAAGGATCCTTGCCAGGTATTCCAGTGAAAATTCAAGTTTGCATTTTAGATATGCAGTTGTTGTATTCTATAAATTATACGGAACTGGTTTGTTCACAGCCTCTCTTGAGAATCTTTAAGGCTGCAAAATAAATTAAACTGGTATAGGTCGTATACTTTTGCGGTTTTTTTTTTCAATCAAAATTAGGACATATGTTCATCGTTAAGAATCTGTCACAATGTTAGACGATAAGATACGTCGGATTGAAACGCTCAAACCTTAAAAAGATATAAGTGATGTTTATTTAAAGCCGATCTTGCGCACCTGGTGTTCATTTAAACCAACTAAAGGCTTATTCGTAGTCCGGCGTTCAATCTAAATTTTTCAAGTTTCTTGTTTGTAATCGTTGTCAATCCTCTCCATCTCTTAGCCATCCTTGTTCCGTTATCGTTTAATTATTTATTTATAAACATACAACTTTCAGTTGTCAGTGAAACATGATGTGGTTTCTGTTTATAGACCTCTAAAAGACAATCAGTGCTTGCAGCAACAGGATGTCAATATCAATGAACCAAGCTTCTGTGAGTTGAAAACTAAACTTGAAGCTTGGCAGTTCTGCCAGTTCAAAATACAACATCCACTGGATAAATGGACTGTCAGCTCACTTCCTAATCTGTATTTCACAGATATGTAACTTGAGCTATGAAGTCAAACAGTTTCTTTTACTGTGCAACGGATTGTTGCTTGTACAAAAGAAGTTTTAAACTCTGTCTTGTTTGTTTTCGTGTAAATACATTAATTATTTTTAAGTAATAAAGTTTTTTGTTTGGAAAAACAAGAAGTGTTTTGTGTGCATATTTAAGGCCAGCACACACAACCGGCAAACAAGTTTACGCGATGGCAAGACCTTGAAAGTTGTCCTTTGTACACAATTTTGCCCTTAGTGTGATAAACAAGTGATCGCAACTGCTCTCAGGTAATTAAGGATTTATTTCACTTGTATTATCAAAAGTTTTCAAAAACTGAGAAAAATTTGAAAACACAAGTGAAGTTAATCTTTAATGCCTCGGTTCCATGCGATAACACATGCTTAGTATTGGATTCATGTTTTCCCGCGTTTAAACCAGTGGTTACATGTTTTCCCTTACTTGGTACAAGAAACATGTTTTCCTGCGCTTAGCACTTGATAATGTTATCCCGCACTTGGTACTAGTTGCATGTTTTCCCCCGCTTAGCACTGGTTACGTGTTTTCCCGCGCTTGGTGCTTGATA
Organism: Catalaphyllia jardinei; assembly: GCA_022496165.2. Lineage (NCBI taxonomy): Eukaryota > Metazoa > Cnidaria > Anthozoa > Scleractinia > Caryophylliidae > Catalaphyllia > Catalaphyllia jardinei. The sequence continues at coordinate 13,914 of JAEMPF020033555.1, forward strand.
GTTGCTGCATGGTTTCACTAAACGAAGTCAAAACTATAATATTCTTACTTGATAATGAAGAAGAGATGTGAAGTAACACTTGTGATCTTTGAACTCAGCATACATGAATTCGTATCCCTGTTCTCTTGGAAGAGGGTAGATGAACTGAAAAACAAATTGAGGGCCATTAAAAAAGGGAATAAATTTGAGCTGAGTAGCGCCTTTGGGGGTTCCTTGAACAATAGCAATGTTCTCGTTAAATTTAAAAATCGGATGCTTTTAACTGCAACTAGTCCTGAACAAGGAATATACTTGTTTCTTGTCCAGAATTTTGGACCGTTTAAGGTCTGATCTATTCTCTAAAGGTCTCACGGGCATTAATCTCTACAAAACGCAAAAAAGCGGCGTGGACAAGAAGGGGTTGTTCCTTCCTAATCTCTTCTTGACCCTCGCCCTGTACCCACTTCTGATTTTAAATAAAGAGAACAGACAGATTAAAAACTGTCGTCAAACGTTATTAATAGCAATGATAATAATAGTAATAATAGTTGTAGCGAAAGAATGGAATTATCGTGTACATTTTACAATCTTAAGGCAAATATTATCTAAGGTATAGTAATTTACAATTATAACAATGACAGTAACAATTGAATCACTTAAAATATTTAAATGTAAAAAAAGTCCTCCACTCTCTTTGTGCTACAGACCTGAATGTTCCGGAAAATATAATACTTTCGTGTTTTCTGCCGAAAGGGAGAACGATATTGAGTATGGTAATTGTTACCCTATGAACTGAACTGTGAAGAATTGTTTTGCACAAGACATAATAGTATCGTTATGATAGGAAATTAATTGAAACTGTCTTCAGGTCGGGGGTTTTGTAGGTTTGAATAGATATTGCGTGCATGTGGCATTTTTTGTTTCAGAATTTTTGGTTATTTCAGCTTTCATTAATATTTGATATTATGCCTTGTCTACCCTGGTCCCAGAGGTTTTTCTTGATTTTTTACCGAATGAGTGAGCTGCCAGAGAGCCGCGAGGCGGCGAACACGAGTCGCGAAGCGGCGAGAACGAAAAACCTCTGGTTACCTTGGACTTGAATCTCACTTTCATGCAGACGCCAAATGTCAAACGCATCAATTTGATAATTCAAAAAGGGACCAATGGAAGCTTAGCAATCACGTGCTTATCAGCCGCTACACAAAATCAGTGTAGAACACAGACGAATCTTGAACGTTTATATAAACTGAGAACTGCAGTACTTTGCAAACAAATTCTTTCCCTGGTAGAGATCTATATAAGCAAAAGTTTACACACAAGAAGTGCAGTAACAAATATCCCCACCGTCCCCTCGGTATTGCCAATCAAACAGACCAATCGTATTTATTTGCGTGTTTGTAAAAACATCAACCAATCCGAGCTCGAGGGTCAGATCCTGACCCTGGCGTCTGCATGAAAGTGACATTCAAGTGCAAGGTAACCAGAGGCTTTTCGTTCTCGCCGCTTCACGACTCGTGTTCGCCGCTTCGCGGCTCTCTCCCAGCTCACTCATGCGATGAAAAATCAAGAAAAATCTCTGGGACCAGGGTGTGCCTTGTCTCCCCTGTCCTCAAAAAAAGACGAAAGTAATAATAATTTTAATGGCAATTGGGAAAGAATCTTTGAGCAGAACTTCATGATGTGTTTCGGCACATAATGGGGGGTATTATTGTAACCTGTGAAAACCTGTTTTCCTGAGAAAATGAACGGTGGCTAAACATCAACATTGAGCAATTAACATTTCGAAAAAACTGTTTAATAAAATTATATATAAAATAACATTTTGTTAAGTAGTCTAAACTCTGTCACATCAACATTATGGTATTGAAAATCAGTTGTCTCTCCAACAGCAACTTGCAATGTTGTAAAATCAACTCCAAACTATTATGAATTTGACATTACAGTCACATTATACTCTGTGAAACACTACGGTTAATTTTTTTTTATGACATACAGTACCGCTCAGAAATAAGCGAACTTCGCATGCGCAGTCTATACGCGTATACGTATAGGTATTTCTTTGTTATTCACCTCTAACTGTTTCTTTTGTGAAGTATTGTTGGACAAAATTTGTTAGGAAAACTCAAAAAGCGACAGCCGTTCGATTACAGCCAGATTTGCATATTGTAAAAACATCTTCAATTTAGCTATCGTATTTCCAATCTAGTCGAGTAATTAACACTGCCTACTTGCAACGAATGCTTGGTTTTCTCCCTGTTTAGGAAAAGTATACATCCACTAAGCATACATTTCATTTTAGCGCGAAGTTCACGGGAGATACTCCGATAAACTCTAGCAATGCCATGTAAATAGTGTCACAGCGGAAAAGCCGCGTCACGATCTTTTTATTGCTTTAAGAGCGAGCAATATATCCAAGCGAAATGTTGTCTTTGAACAATAAGCTTTCTCCCACCCCAAAGGAGTTTTGGTTGGGAAAGAAATGGTTCGTTCGTGGAACACGTTCGCGAAACATTTCGCCGGCTACCATTCCTGCTAAATATAGCGCGAGTTTGTAAACAACAGGTCATCTGCTTTCAGTTTAAAAAGCGTTGTTTTCACATCTAAGTTCGTAGCTTTAACAAGAGTATCACTAAGTATTGTGAAGGAAATTGACTAATGTTTTCATTCACGGTAAACGCAAATAATGAGCCAAGATTCTCAATAACTTCGTGCCGCTGTTGACGTGTTCTGCTGAGCCGCTTTTGCGTCAACCTCGTTCCCAGGGTCCTCTCTCTACCTCGAGAAAGTACCCTGGTTACGGCTGGTCACGTGTCTATGCTTGCAAACCCAAGCCGCACAGAGGGTGGGTTCTGAACTTAATTTTGTCAACGCTCTCTAGAAAGGTGAATGTTGTGCTGCTACAGACGTTAATAGTCTGAAAAGGAAGCAAGCTATTTGCCAGAGATCCTGCCTGGCCAGTGCTTCGACTCTGCCTGAACTTCTATGAGTATGAGATGCTGATTGACAGGGAACTTCGGCGGGGAAATTTGCTTATATTTCACGAACCATCAATTCAACAACCTGCTTCGCATTAGTTTAATCAGTTTTTCACACCAAAAGAATTAAATAACCGTGGAATTATCGATGGGATAAATTCAACTTGGAGCTACTTTCTTGACCAAAAATTGGATTTGCCGCTAAACAGTTTTAATTAAAACAAAAGCCGCTGCATTTTGCAGACGCGCGGCCGATGTCGTTGTTATCAAGTTGTTTATAAAATCAAATTTTTCACAGCAAGAGAATCGAATGACCGTAAAACTTTCGATTGAATGAATTCAATCAAATTCAGAGCTAGTCTCTGCCAAACACTGGACGTATCAAACTCCAAACGAATGAATCAATGCCTCCGTTATCCTTTTGCCGATCGAAAAATATAAGCCTCTTAATCAAGCTTAATTAGCGAGCAGACGTTGTCGGCGGATGTCAAATTGTTCGTAGATTTTTTCGCTGTAAGAGAAAGGAAGGACCGTCAAAATGCCAATGGAAATAATTAAATCAAATCCTTTGTAGGCGAATCCCGGGGGAGGGGAGGGGCTCCCATATGAAACAGACGGGGATGCTCGTCGGATATTTTGAATTTAACCCCTAAAGGAGACCATCTGGGCGTGGTTTAAGCAAATTTTGAGCCCTAAAAGGAATCGTTTATCCAAAATATTGCATAAAATATAAGCGCTTTGCCCGGAACACCCTAAGCAAGACCAAAATCCATAATTTACACCCCTAAGCGAGACGACGAGCATCCCCGTTTGTTTCATATGGGAGTCCCCCCCCCCCCCCCCCAGGAAGGCCAATATACAACGTATTTGACACTAAATAAATGAGTTTTGAGTTCGCCGAATGAAGAATAAAATTTTACCGCGCGATGCATTTATTGTTGTTGTTTTCAGTTCCAAGTGCTTTGCCAATTTTTTTCACCGCCAAATTCTGCCAAAGACCGTCCAACTGTCGATGGGAAACATTCAGCCAAATGTGGAGGTAACGTTTTAGCCGAGCAATGAACGCATTAGATTCCAATATCGAATGTGAGAATGCCTTCGGTGTGAGTTTCCCGATTCACCACTCCCTACTGGGCTCAGTAGGTGAGCTCAGTGGAGACAAACTTTTACTTTCCAGCCCCTCCCTTCAATCACATCTCTGGAATCTGCTAAAATCTAGGAGACACGTGACCAGCTGTAACCAGGGTACTTTCTCGAGGTAGAGAGAGGACCCTGGGAACGAGGTTGCTTTTGCGTCACCGGAGAGGAAGTGAAATAAAATATTTCGGTTGTATTATTGGTGTAAATCGGTGATTTTAAACGGTGGTACGTATACGATCTATATCCGTAGAAACGATGTATTATCGGAGTTTCTACCATGTACCGTGAACATGTATTAACTATTTAATTTTGCACGATAAAGTTTTTGCGACTTTTGTACCTGCCTCTTGCTAATTGTTTATCGATTTAAGCGTCTTGGCAAGTAGTGAAAATATAAATAATATCTTCAGTTCTGCTCGGCATAAATCGGCGGGTCAAACAGTGAAATGATCTCTATCAGCAGAAACGATGTTTTCTTGAAATTGTAATGATGCGCCGCATATAGGTATTAACTATTTTGCAATATGAAGTTTTCATGTTTCGGCACGCGTCGGCGAGTCCCTTGCTAATTGTCTCTCGATTTAAGCATCACGGCAAGTACTGAAAATAATGATATCTCCGGTTTTATTCACATAAATCGGCGATTTAAACGGTGAAATGATCTCTATCCGCAGAAACGATGTTTCATTAAAGTTTTTATGATACGCCGCGAACAGGTATTAACTTTTATGCAATATAAAGTTTTCATCTTTCAGCACGCGTCGGCGAGTCGCAATTAAGTGTCGCAGCAAGTAGTGAAAATAATGATTCTATGGTTCACTGCGCATCCTAAATCATCCATTGGCGCATAACCACGATTCCTTGCGCCATATCACTGCGCATCCTAAAATATTTCCGTTCGCGCATAACCACAATTCCTCGCGCATACCACTGCGCATCCTAAATCTCCCATTTGCGCAAAACCACAATTCCTTGCGTTTGGTAAGAAAAAGAGATTGCAAGCCCCTATAATGTAATCTTCTGATGTTTAGAGAGCTGCCTCGCTCGTTCGCTTCAGTCTCACCCGCTGCGGCAGCAATAAATGACTTATTTTTCGGGTCATGTGCACTTCAATGGCTTCCTTCACACTTTTTCTCGGCTTACAGTTTTCAAAAGTTATGAAAAGCGCTACAGACGTTTTCGCTCAAAAGAAGTTCTCAAAAGACATTTCTAATTCCGATATTTGTTATAGATACGATTAATTAGTGATTGGACCTCATGTTGTACAATTCAGGGAGTAATCGTGCTTGTAATTTCGAATCGGCCTCGAACTCGTCCGATTTTGAAATTACTCGCGCGCGATTACTCCCTGAATTTTTTACTCCACTAGGTCCAATTACTA
>JAEMPF020033556.1:4321-19386 GCA_022496165.2 Catalaphyllia jardinei
ACTCGGAAAAAAACAGTCCTAAATGACCAATTTGGGAACCATGTGTTTCATTCACAGATAGGAACTCGGAACAAAACAGTCCTTAATGACCAATTTGGGAACCCTGTGTTCCATTCACAGATAGAAACTCGGAACAAAACAGTCCTTAATGACCAATTTGGGAACAATGTGTTCCATTTACAGATAGGAACTCGGAACAAAACAGTCCTAAATGACCAATTTGGGAACAATGTGGTCCATTTACAGTTGGGAACTCGCAACTAAATGTTCTTCTTTTACACTAGAGTGAACGTTTTGTTCCTACCTTATGAAAAATCTGGTCCTCTTGTGGTCAATAGGAACACAAAAACGAGGAACAGTCGATACTAGAGGAACGTTCCCTTTGGAATATAGGAACAGCCAACGAAACTTAAAATCAGTGAAAAAACTAGGACAAGCCTAAAGGAGAAACTCCAAAAAGCGTAAGTCAAGCGCTTAGAAGAAATGGAAACCATCATTAAAATTTGGTGAAGTTTGTTCCGCTCAAAGGCAACAAAACGCGCAATAATAAAATTTTGGGAAACGTATACGATAATACACATAAAAAATGAGGAACAAAAAGTTGATAAATAGAAAAAACGCCATTGCACAAGAATGGCAGTTCTGCACTCCTTAATATTATTTGTTCGAGACTGCCTAAATGTATATACGTGACATTTTTTTAAAGTCGTTTTTCCGTGACTGTGCCTATTTGTACGTCCAAGCTGTTTTTCACCTTGCGAGACCAGCTTCACGAACGCAAAGATTTGTCCATACACTTGATCATGATTGACTGCTCATTCAGCTACATGTAGAGCTGATCACTTGTAGCAACTAACTGAAAATAACCTTTTTGTGTCTTGAGAACTTAGTCTTGCCAATTCCTTTTGAAATAGAAGCCACAAGGGTTCAATGTTGATGTTTTTGGTTTTTGTTGAAGCAGGGAAATAAGTAACATACAGAGGTCGTACATGTACATAAGCCAATAGCAGTATCTGACAGTGGCGTTTTAAATCTCACACACACCATGTTGCATAAACATGCAAATGCAAATAAACTTGTAGAGTTGAAAATGTATGAAATAATCACTTTCTGATATTTTGTTTCCCAGGTTGACGGTATCTTTACGAGTGACGTTAGATATCAAAACTCGGCACTTTTAGATGTCAGGTAACTATGCCAACTGTCGAGTCAGATTGATATCTAGCTATTATTTTACCCTTCAGTGTAAAATTCAAACGTTTCTTGATGTTTCCATTGTGCGTGCCGTCCAAGGTGTGGAAGTGTTATTGTTGATCTGGCCCTGGAGTTCAATTCTACTGTTAAAGAAAACGATGTACTAAGGACACTTCAAGATGCTGCAAAGGATGGAAAGCTTAGAGATTTTGACGTGAATACCCCATCCATAGTAGGCATGCGACCTCAAAGAGGCGCAACTGCATCTACCAGACCTACCAGCCCACCCGAGAGTGAGTGTTCTGTATTTGTTTTACTTATGTTTTGTGAGCACTGAGGTGTTCTTAAGGTGATTCCCGAGTGAAAGAACCCGCCATAGATTTCCGATGAAACTTGGTAAGGTATCATTACATTACAAGGAGATGTTAAAAGGTAATAAAAAGAGGGGGTCACCGTGCTTGTTTTCATGCCACGATGCTGACAAATATGGTTATTTAGGTGACGTTTGATTATCTCAGTGCGCAGCAAATAAGCTCATTATTTTTCAATGCAGCCTGTTATATCACACAGAGTTCGACTTTCTTTGATTGCTTATTCATCTACTTCCCAGAAAAAATGGCTTCAAATACCCTGCATTATTCATTGATATTTTATCCTTTAAAGGAAACATAATTTGGACTTGCTCTATTGGGCCCGTTACGTCTCTATCTGTAGCATTTATTTCATTTGCCAAAAAAGTAGCCATAAAAGAAGCCAATTTTTTTCAGTTGTTGCGGATATTCTTCTCATTGAATTTATAAAATAAAAAGTATGGGTCACCGTGCTCGTTTAAGAGAAAAAGAGCTTTTATCTCGCTATCGAGCTTGGTTTGAGGGAAATCTCTTATGTTTTGTACACTGATGACGCAAAAATCGTGCGCAGTAAAAATGCGCAATGCAAACTCGGGAATCACCTTAAACCATTTAACTTATCAAACTACTATCAGCTTGAAAGTAACCGTATGCGCATGGCATTTATAAGGTAACGATATGCAAATATATGATTAGTATCATCTTCCCTGATTGATGTATCGCTAGTACTTCTTATGACTTTGGATTTAAAGAACGTCACCCGAACTCGTGAGCTATAAGTACAAACATGTAGTAAATGTGCACCTCACGGGATTTCTTGCATTGGCCTTGACACTGTGTTGGCCAAGTCCGAAATTATACAGTGTTTTACTTGCATGCGTAGTTGGTAGCACGGTCAAGCATGTAGAGTAGTACAAACATCAGTAAAAGATCTTGGAGACCTTTTTTGTGACATTTCGACATAACACTATGTTCTGCTTGACGTTATGTTCTTCTATAAGGCCTCACAGAATACAATGGACATACAAAAGGATATATTAACGAGTCTTAGAGGGCATTTCTTTGGGAAAATCCAAGATTGTTTCTTCAATCCGAATCCGGATGTTGCGTTTCTTTACTAAACAGATCACTCTAAGATCACTCGGATCGTGGTGCATCAAAGAAACCAAAGAATCCACTCCGGGCAAGGATTCTTTGAGATTTCTTTGATGCACCATGAACCGAGTGAATTGATCTGCTTAGTAAAACAACGCAAAATCCGTTTCAAGATTTAAGCGTGAATTTTCCCAAAGAAACGCACCCTTAAAAAGAATTTCGTCTTTTGGTGATCTTACCGTACTACAGTCAACTCTCTCTAAGATGTACACCATCGGGTCAGGCCTCAGAAGGTGTCCGGCTTATAGACACAGTCGACATAACATGACCACAGGAATTTTAGGATAAAAATGCTGAACCTGGGCACAGTGAATACGAGTGTGTTTAAACTTTGTTTTAAGTTATTTACTTGAACGAAACCTACAAACTGGAACAAAAACATAATTAAAAAATTGAATCTCTTGTCCCATTAAAATCAAACGGGTTAACTAGAGTCCAAACAGTGAACATTACCTTCTGCAAACGGGAACATAGCCATCTTATGACTCAGGACTGTCTTTCGGTGCACCAAGTCTAAAAAGGAAAGAATCTTATATCTTTAGCCCTTCCACTTTTGCTGGAACAGCCAGAAATTCCGCATAAAACCATCGCTTCACTGTCGCACAAACCTCTCTTTAGCTATGATTTGTTTATTCCAGAGTGACACCAACATGGCGGATAGTAACCGTTTCCAAGTAAAGAGTCACGTGGGTGAAACCCAAGAATAGTCATGGCTTTGGTGGGCATACACTTAAGAAGAAAAGAAATCTGTGATCGTGGATTGTTTCAGGTGCAACAGTTTAAAATCCTCAAAGAGTTGGCTATCGCTGCTCAATTTTGATACGAGGATTTCATCTTGCAGGGTTGTGGAAGCAAGAAAGCAAGAAAATAATTGTTTTAGATTACAACACAATTCGGTTGTCACCTCCGAGTTTTTTTTTTTGAATGGAAGGAAATGATGTCTGATTTATTTTAAGAGCTGTCAATTAAACGTCTGCTGTTAAAAAGAGTCACACACTTGGTAAAAAAGAATTTTTTTTTCCCTAAATCGTAATTTGCGATCACATTCAGCGCCTCACAAGTGTCCGTTGACCATTTCAAAGTGTCCGTTGTCCGTCTTATGGAGATGTCCGTCTTATAGAGAGTTCGGTTATAGTGAAATGACCGAGAAACGGCCGGGACCAGCACCAGATGTCCGTCTTACAGAGGTGTTCGTCTTATAGAGGTGTCCGTTAAGAGAGAGTTGACTGTAGTGTAATCCTGAACAGGCTGATGCGAAACGCGCTAATCGGGGGGAGGGGAGTACTCCCTTTTGTGGGCTATGCAGGTATGTGTGGCCCCAAAGGGCATGGTTTTCAGCCGTTTTTGGTCATAAATAGGGCATCGATTGTGGCCATTTTGGTCTTAAATAGGGTATGGTTTTTGCACTTTAGGCTTAAATTGGGTATGTTTTTTAGAAGAAGCGACTTTTCCATCAACATTATCGAAGAGGCTAACAACAACAACAACAACAACCACATCTTTATTTCTTACATTAAACATACAAATATCACACCACCTGCAAATAGCAAGGCTAATCGAGGCAGGTGGTGTGTGGACGGCTTAAGATTTATTACAAATTTTCACAGAGCTACAAAAGTTGCGTCCGCACTGTACGCACAGGGCAACTGTGCTTGCTAAAACGGTCGTAAATATAGGAGATTAAAATTTGAGCAGGGTTATAAATAGGGTGGGGGAAATCTTAGATTTTGGTCATAAATATTGTAAGGGTTTTTGGGAGCGGGCCGCACACCCCAACCAAATTTTTCTGGGTGTTGCGGGGGGGGGGGCCTCCAACCCTGTCGACAGATGCTAAAGTGTCTCCCTAATAAACTCAGCCTAAAACACGTTTTTGATTGACATAAAGAAATGTCTTGTTTAACATAGTTCTAAAATTACCGTGCTTACCATTTTACTTTGTTTTTCTTAGCTGTTGTTACTCCCACTGCTATCCCACACCAGAAGGATGAAGACAAAGCCCCTAAAGACTGGATGATTGCTGTTATCGCCAGCGTTGCTGGTGTAGTTCTTATTGTCATTCTTCTTTTTCTGATTTATTGGTTTACGATTCGCAAGAAGACTGTTGGAGGAAAGGAAATCCCCTAAAACACTATTCATATCAGCCTTTAAACAGCAGACATCGGTCATTATGTTTTAGAATAATGTTGTGTGTGGCGGTTTAAAAGAAAGAGTCAGAATGACCACAAATACACATGGACTATGAGTTTTTATAGTTCGTCAGGCAATTTTCTCGCACTTTTATTGGTTTAAATTGATCACTTGACGCGAAAGTGTCAGCATCCGCGGAGAGACACAATCAGCCCTTATAGTTCATCACAGAATTTTCTCCGATTCTTATTGTTTTAAACTGATCACGTGGCGCGATAGTGTTCGTCCGCGGAGACACAATCAGCCCTTGTAGCTCACCACAAAATTTTTTCCAATTCTTATTGTTTTAAATTCATCAAGTGGCGCGATAGTGTTCATCCACGGAGAAACACTATCAGCCCACAGTGCCCGTCCGACGAAAATACCTGGGTGAATAATAGCCGCCCGTGGAAAATTTTTCTATAAACAAGCGGGCTTATAGAAAATAAATAATTGAAATTGTATATGTCTGCTTTTATCTGTTTTCTTGTTGAAATTTTTTATTGCTCAAACATTTGACTTTAACGGCTTTCATCGAAAAAAGTTGAAAATAATTGAATACATGCATCATTTTTGAACTTGCGCGCGGAAGAAAATTTAGTGGTGTTTATGTCTCAGAACTATCGGTCTGATAGTTGCCCCTTGCAAAAATTTGATGTTCGTAAAACTAGCATATTTGCCCTCGAAGCTTTACTTCTCGGGAAAATACTTGTTTCAAGTTAAGAACTTCAAATTTCCGCGGGGCAATTATCAATCGACTGATTGTTACCCCTTGGAAATGTGATGTTATTAAAACTAGCAGATTTTTTTTTCTAAACAAGTATATTTAAAGAATTTCAAATTTCCGTGGGGCACTTATCAGCCGACGACTATTCTCGATGAAAACAAATAGCCCTTTTCACGGTTAACTCTGCTCATTTGCATTACAATGAAATCTAGCATGTATGTGAGGCAATTTCGGGCTATTTTTGTAGTTTCAGCCCGAAATTGCCTCGCATCCACGTTGGATTACATTGTAATGCAAATGAGAAAAACTAGCCGTGAAAAGGGCTATTTATTGTTTAAGCAGTACAGTGTAGCCACTACAAGCTCGGACGTCACATTAATCCTACAAATATTCCGTTTTGTTTCGATTATTGGTCTGAACCTCTAAGTGTGCCGCTCCAGGCACCACGACTGGGTTCATAGAACTGTGTTGGTCTTTGAAATCAGAACGTATAGTTTCCATTTACACAATAATCAATCCTTGGCACTGGAAATTAAACATATCATATTATTCATTCTACTGATGAACAGTTACAACCCGTAGGTACTTTTTTAGCAACTACTATAATTTGCAGTCTGTTCACGTTGAATATAATTCAGATACAATTTGATATATAATTCTTATTTAATCTGATGGCGAATAGAAATAATTTATAGCACTGATCCTTTATTTTATTTTCTCTTTACTTTAAGATGACGATGTTGACATTTCGCCAACGTTGAGGTGAGTAGTGCTAACAATTGTTTCTCACTCGAGTTCTCTCACGCTTTGTATGACGTGATTTTTGCAGTTGTGATTGACTGGTTTCGATGTTTGCATTTGCTGTGGCTGGACGCTAGCGTCTTTAGACAACTGCTTTAAGTGTTCTTGTGGTCGCACAGGTTCTTGAATCCATGTAAAATGACCGCGGTTATATGGAAATCTGCCAGGATAGCGCCCTTGTCCTGTTTAGGATAACACTAGTATTTTGCTGCTCAATTTGTTCAGTAGAGAAATCTGCAGCAATTGGTGATTTTAAGGCAATGTCGGATATTTCTGCGCGAATAAAGTACTTGTAGCTTGCATTTCAGAAACTAATGGTCGTCGGCAATATATTTTAGCCAAAGGAGATTCATTAAACTATTTATATCCAATATTTTAACTATATTTTAACAAAGAGTCGCAATCAATGCCCAAATGGCATTCATTCATTCTTTAAATTGAAGAAACCTCCAGTAATTTATAAGATGCGAGAAGCGATCGTGTCTGATGCCGTGTTTTCACGAGAGAGGTTAACTACGGTTACTGCTTACCGATATTTCGGTACTAAACCGCAGTTATCAAAGAAGCTGTTCACACAGAACTAATTGACTAAAGTAGACAGCATACAACAGACGGTTTGAGGTTTTCTCAAAAAGCAAGTGCTGCAATGCACAGAAACTATTGGAAAATTATAAACTTTCTGACTTCACTACAAAGCCAAATGCAGGTCGTTGTCAATTTGCAGGCAGTGATGTCGAGCCAAACTCTCCTTAAATGTAAAGCTTTGCAGATAAACAATAGCAAGAAAATTTTGATATTTCGCTGATCCATCTGAAAGGGCATCTGCCCCGAGGTCGGGCTTCGAGGATGTTTATCGGTAATTATTCTTATTCGTGTCGGCTTTAAATTCTAACATTTGTTTTTCTCCTCCCTAGACCTCAATTATGATTTTTCTCTCTCTTTGGGGTGGGTCTTCATCTAGGCCCGCCTGCAGGCACACTGCTACTAAGTTACTGAGCTTAACAGAAAGAAAACTGCTTACGGCACTTGGCGATGAAAGGGAAACATCAGTCCGGGATTTCTTTGCCTAGCTAAAGAAGAGTTGATTTAGCTTTTCTGCCCGTTGACTTGAAACGTACTTATATTAGGAGGAATATTTGTCTATTTTCCGGAATATTTGTCTATTTGTTACGCGCTGAACGCGTAAACACTTGCTGCCAAGATATCGCGACGCCTGCTTTTACCTCGGTTACCGTCTGTTTCTGAGCTAAACTATGCCTGATGAGGAATTCAACTGTCGACAAGCCTAGGTTGGCTTACTTTTGATTTTGGTGCCATTTACTGAGGTTTGCTACTGTTTTTACACGATTAAAAATTTCACTTTAGTAAAATTAAAACAAAACCAAGGTAAACATCTCTCGTGAAAGCACGGGCTGTACAAATTCAACTTTAGCTAAACTGTAGTAAAGCCACGAGGAAGCAGTTTCTATTGTTATCGAGCTGGGAAATATTGTAGGGTATACTCACAAGTCTTTGCTTCTTCTATTGCCACTTATTATTATTTTTTATGATTGTTTAGATATGCCGTAGGTGGCCCAAGTGTGTCCCGTTCGATGGATAGGCGAAGCTATGGCATGGAGTCTGTTGAAGATGATCCCTTCATTTTAGCTGCATCCACACATTCTCTGAACTCGATTGGTGATAGCAAGAAAGTGAACTATCACAATGTTAACTATGGTTACTCGTCAGAAGGTAGGGAGATGTGCTGTTTGCACCTGAATCCCAGTTAAGTTCCATCGCACGGATGATGCCTAATGTTATCACTTATTGTCTACGATTAGACCAACCGACCGCATTTGTTCATGGCCCACGTGCTCTTTCCTACAAACCATATAGAAATGGTCTAACCATAATCATAAGTGTTCAAGGGCCTGCCGTTGCTGGGTGAGAATCGACGGTATCAGTTTATCGGGGGAAAGTCACGACGATTCCTCAAGTACTTCAAGTTCAAAGTTTTCTTACACTGCGTTGCAGGACAATCCTTTTTTATGGCCTTGACATCATTGACCATAGTTCTCGACTAGTGAGCGCGCAAGAGTTATGCCAGTTATCTTAAAAACGTTTACACCTGTACATAGATCAGACTATTAGAATATATTTTTCGCTTAATCTGATTGTGTATCCCCTCGCAGATTCTGCGCGACCTCAGCCTGAAATGCTACTTAAGCCAGGGTCACGTGTCTCAAGCAACACGTCTACGGCACAGAGCACTGGAGTGGTTGTTGCAAACTCGCCATACCTCGTTAGGGGACCACAGAGAGACTTAAACACACTACCCCTACGCCACGAACCACCATCTTTTGAAGAAGCCACGCTCCAGTCTTACACAAATGGATATCTTACAGAGCCTGGTACGAGAAGACATGGAGGCCCCACACCAAAACCCTCACAGACTACCAGTGGCCGAAGCAAAGGGTCCCTTGATCCAACCGTACCTTATGCCATCCCACACAAGAAGAAAATATCCAATAAGCCTCCTGTAGAACGCCATGGTAAGTTAGTTTAATTTGTCAAACCTAGAAAAAGTACCTTACAGTGTTGCTGAAAATAAAAGACCTTTATTATTCAGCACGACTTCTCCCCGAGTAATGTTTGTTTATTCTCCTTCCAAGACAGATAAATAGTGTATTATACAGATCACTCTTAAAATTGATCACTAAGACCAATAAGACAAATTATATATGAATAGCCAACTAAACCCATCTTGAAAGTCTTGCCTAACATATCAAAAGAAGCATATTTTACTTTTGTTTTAGTGTTATTGATTTTACTCGCAGAGACTTAAGTACAAATAAGTAATGTGAATTGACTGGACACGCGTCATTCGTTTGTTCATTTTGCGACACAGACAACCCCCACAGTACAATCAAGCGGAGAGTTCAGGAGACTCCATGCTGGATCTAGCTTTGGATGATCCCTCCAATCTGCCTCCTACTGAGAATCTTCAGGCAATGTCCAATATAAACAAAGACTATCCACGTGAGTTTGTGCTCTAATTTTAAATTTTAAAACAGATTCTCTTTGAAATTGTACAAAAACGCACGTACAGGGCGAGGGAAAATATAATTCCTATATATTTGATTCTTTGCCATTATTCATCCTTCTCGTGTAAATATTTTTAGTCTACAGATTATGCCCTCCCTGAGCTTCCTGCAAATTTCAAGTCAGCGGTCGGCAGAGATTCAAGATCTGATTCCGATGGCGCTATACTGCATCCTCCAGCGTTCACAGGCCGCAAAAAATTAGTACGTTTACACACTTTGACTTTAACCCACTGGTTTTTGTCTTATGCTTTATTCCTTTGTGACAAGTGGAAATACCCATGTAAATTTCGCCCAAATGTTCTATAATAGAGGTGTTCTCAAGACATGAATATTTGGGTACTCAAACAAAACAGAATGACCTCAACAAAGAACAAAGAAAAAAAATAGTTATACATAAAAAATTCCTGAGCGACCCTTTTCTTTGTTTTTGTTTGTGTTTTTTTATGCGTAATGCCCATTATTACCCGGCTAGCATGTTACACTTTCACCACTTGTTTTATGGTATCATACCTCTCCGGTTTAATTTCTTTTTCTCGTTTTATTCTCTAGCCGTATTTTAATGTTCATGGACAGCTCGTGAGACCTACATTGCAAGACTCGGGTGATGTTCGGAGACCAGAACCATCCCGAACGACTCAGAACACGCTCAGCCCAGACCCAGGTATACCTCTACACCAAGTGCAGCCGCGAGGGTCTGAATCCGAAGATACAGATGAACAAGACAACGATAATATCACTTAAGTGGTGTAAGGGGAAAGATGACGTCACTCGATATCCGTGTATCGTCCACGAGTTTTATTTCTTTCTCAGGACAAAAGATATATAAAAATCGAAATGCAACCTTGTAATGTTTCTTGAGGCCAATATGGAGACACTGTCCATTCTACGCGATAAAATTGCCATATACCTCTGCAACCATACGTGCTAATATGAAGGAACATTGGCGAGGTTCCTGTAGAGATTGTGAAATTAAATTCTAGCAATTAGCCGACTGGAAAAAGTTTTCATGAGACCGTTGCGCCAAGGAAACGTATCTGATGTAAAAGTAAACTTGTGGAATATAGGATATGCTTTCCTTGTAACAGGATCATTTCAGGAATATATTGTTTGTATTGTACATACATAAAGCGGCTAGATGTATATAGTTTTTAACCTGTAATTTAATAGATAAAGAAAGTTTTAGGACAAAAAGTCGTGTGTCAAATTTGTCATATGTTTGTCTCGTATGTCTTTGCTGCAACAAGATTCATTTCTTGGTCAGGAACTTTTTGATTTCTTTTTCTAATTCCTGGATCGGATATGGTGTCCTATGGAATGGACGTGTGCTTTTATTAAAAGAGTTCATTAAACTCTCTTGTATCGCTTCAAACGTAGCTCGACTTTCCTACTCTACACAGGAGCTCTACGACAGTACTCTTAGAGAAAAGTATTAACATCGCAAAATTTCGGGGAAACGGAAATGCGCCAATCCGGAGCAGCGCGCACAGGAAAGGATGTTTTCAACTTAGGACAGAGATGTTGCACTTCTTGATTTCTGATATGATCCCGATGTTGCTTAATCAATCAGTCAATCAATCAATCAATCAGTCAATCGATCGATCGATCGATCGATCAGTCAGTCAGTCAGTCAGTCAATCAGTCAGTCATTCAACCAGTCAAGCAATCAATCAATTTATAATTCAGTTTCCGGGTTTGCTTTTTACGTATGGGGAATGGAAATCATAGAGGTGGGTTAAAGTACTACCTTAATTAAATATACTAGAGAACAAAATCCAAACCAAAAACACCTTTCTCAGATTGTTTCTTTTCTTATGCAATAATCGAAATTTGCGTGAAATCTAGGGACTGAAAAATAAATAAAATAAAAAAAGGACTACACGTTTAGGACGGACTGTGAGCCACAAACTTTCATTAGCGTAAAGATTGACTTGAGGAAAAACTTCAAAAACACAACAATGAGGCTTCCTGCTTGAATTAACAGCTACTTTGAATACATAGAATATTCACTCTACTCAGCTAAAATAGAGCAAAAAGTAGCTGTGAACATATTTATGATTTATACCATGCCATAGGAAATACAGAAAAACTGCAGAAAGCAGGAAAGCAGTTAAATACTCAACAATGTTATACTCGACCTTCCTATTGCGCGCTATATTAACTATGCAGGCCACTGTATAAGGAATGGTATAAAATAATTATGCGACACTTTGTCGTAGTACTGCAGTATTGTCGGGGTCAAATTGGGTGTCGCGCCATCAGCTTACTGCATACTAGCCGCCTTTTTGTCGCGACTAACCGTGTTGGGGCCGAGTCATCCAAAATCAAGATATGGCGACTATTCCACTGACTCATGACATTTCCTAACTGGTCGAGGTGCGCGTGAGCCCCGACAAATTGTCCTGCTTCACCGCACACAAACCGACAAGGCCCGAAAACACGTTTTGAGATCTAGTTAGTTGTCGCCCGACAAGCCCCGATCTTGTCGCAGACTTGTTTGAATTCACCGCATGCTAGCCGACAAGTGAGGATTTTTATTTGTCGGCCGACAAAAAATCGGCTAGCGTGCCGCAGCTTAAAGATATATCTCCACTGTATGGATATGCCTGACGGCTGTTAAGAGACTCTTAAGGCGTCAGCAACTTTATACACAATTTCAGAAGCAAAAGAAATTTTTAAACTTTTATTTGCTAAAACAGTTAAAAACACTTGGTGATAAATCACACAACATTTTGGCAACAAAAATGACCTTTAAATTTTAACTGGACTTACAGTAGAGTTCGGCCCGCTAAATAGACCAATCACAGGCCGTGTACTACCTGACCAATTACAGCGCGTGTTAGAGATAAACATGGAATACCCCACTTTACAATTGTATTTTTTTGGTCTGCACATCGCCCAAGGTTTTGTGTTAAAACATAGATATTGACTCGCGGGATGTTCCAAAGCGTTGCATAACCAGTACTTGTTTTACTGACTGTAAGTTTGAAAAAAATTCTGTCATGCGTGTGATTTCAGCCACATCCTCCACCTGTGTACTAGTCAGGGCTTGAAACGCAACACAATTCGGACAACAATGCTCTCATTGTGGAACTAGCAGAAGTGATTGGCGTGGTTTCCTCATGAGCCTCGCCGGATATTTCTTTCTCGATGATAAGGTAATGAATTTATAATTACTTATAGGCTAGAGAACTTAGAACTGAGAATTTATAACTACGTTCAGTGTGTATCCCATCTAAGGGCACGACGCTAGGTGAAATGGTTACGAGGTTTCACTTACAAGGGATTCCAAATACCATTTAAAAAATTTGTCCCAACCTTCAGCCAGAGCAAAAAATTCTTCAACACCAGCCTATCGCCGGAGACGTTTTGACAAAATATACATTCTTTCTCTTGAATAGAAGTCAAGACCAAACAAATGTTTTTTTATCTTTTTTTCGTGATTTCAGTAAAATTATTGCATCCAAGTTCATTTCAGTTTTTTTCCACTGAAGAAATTTGGATAAGTGCAAAAAATTGATTCAAAAGCCTTAGACTATACTCCAACCAAATACATGTCTTCTTCTAACATCCAAACATATGCCATCGCTACACAAATTCTGATGAGTTATGGGAGTAACTGTTAGAATGTTTCTATTCTTATTTAGTATTGTCTCCTAAACTATTATCAGTCGACCATGGAAAGGACCCTCAGTTCTCCTACACAAGCAAATCTTCAACGTTTGCGTACAACTGCTTGTCATACATTGCCATGTTGATCAACCTCTGTAGAGAAGAAAATATATCAGGAGTAATCGGTCATTTGATATGTTTGTCCGTGTTAACTTATGACTCCCAATTTACGTGTATCTGATTTTTTTTTCTCATTTGCTACTGAAGCTCTAGCTAATAACAACAGACGTGTCGAGTAGTAACGGCCATAATAAAGACCGTTACTTGGCTTCCAAGGATGTCTAGGAACTTTTACCTTTTAAGTATCCAATAGTTTGTAACGGTTATTATTTCTTATTTGCACATAATATAATCTACTGTTTGAATGCGGGTTTCTTTTGAGTAATTTTGTACTGAGTTTCTTCCCGAAATCGCCTCGCATCCCTGTTGAATTTTTGTATATTCTAAAACAAGAAAAATAGTCCGTGAAAAGAGCTATTACTGTACCAGGTCTTACTATGAGTTCTGATCAATCCTTTCCCTTGATTTCTTGGGCGTGTTGTAATAAATTATATTGATGTGATTATTACAATCACGGTTTTGGTTTTACAATCATTACAAACGGCTGCCATTGGACTGGTTCATTCGAACTGCTGATAAACATTCCCAGTGATGGTTAATAACTGAAATAACTTTTGCAATTTAAAATCAATCTCCCAGTAGCTTACCTTGTTTTGATTTTCCATTTCTTTGAGTTCATTCCTCAATTCAGTAAATGTTGGTCTTCCATCTGGGTCTTCTTGCCAGCATTTCGTCATTATCTCATATCTAAAATTGATTAGAAAACAGTCCTAAGAAAGCACGCGCGCTGATTGGTTCATAATCGTGTTTGTATAACTCGATGGAGACACACAACTCGCGCGCGCTGTTGACGTACGTAGTGATGGCCCGAGCAAAGAAAATTTACATTTTGATAATCAAACTTATCAAGTTGTTTTCCTTTTTCTCGTCGTGGTGTTTTCTAAAAGAAATAGAAAACATGTACTCCGTGTTTCTATCGAGTTATACAAACACTGCGGCTGCGGCTCGTGTTCCCATAGCATTTCTCGTTCTCCCGAACTTCCACTCGTGTTTATATAACTCGATAGAAACACAGTACATGTTTTCTATTTCTTAAAAAAAAATAGCCATGACGTTACATCCGTTAGGAGGCGTTGGGCGTAATGATGATCATTAGTGGTCTGTGTTTGAGCGTATTGTGGGACTGATCCTGGACCAAGGGGAACAAGTGCCGAGTAGATAAACTGAAATGGATAAGCATCACTTTCAGGAGAACGCAGAGGAGGCAAGCGGGGAAGGGGACGGGCGGTGGTGGTGCGAACGTTTTAGTAAGACTTCTTGGTGAACTAGATAATTTAGGATAACAATCTCTTGATACTAGTATTCATTTAGCATCTCATCTCATCTCGTCTCCTCGCCGATACCGCCTAAAGGACTGATTCTGCTAAATGGTAGAACTCAAGCAACTACTGCAGCTAATTTCATTTTTAACAATAACGATGACATAATTGAAACATAAAAGGTAAAAAGAAGAGCTGGTTACAATTTTCCGTCCACGTGTTGCGGTTTAGACATTCTTTGTCCTTGCTGTAGCCAGTTTAGAATTTTTCTGCCATCCATCCGTGGATATGGTGAGCCACCTGGAAGAGAACATTTTATAGAAAAGACATCAGGATCTCGATTTCTTTCAAAATAAACACAATCTCAAAACTATAGCTTTTTCTCCAGCACTTTAGCAAGAATGGTTGCCATTATAAAATCATTAAGTTTCCTCTCCTAATGGGAGGCCTCTCGGGGATAAAAAAACAAACATTAGAAAAGAATATTGCAAACAGAATGCAATACAACCAATTATGAATACCGTTTGAGAGAAAGCAGACT
>JAEMPF020033557.1:0-19381 GCA_022496165.2 Catalaphyllia jardinei
AAAACCCCACTCAGTGCCATATGTCATATCTTATTATGTTCAAGGCTTAAACATATAGAGATAAATAAAGTTATCAGATGCTACAAATTGACGCTTTCTTTGTGTGGATTTGCCATCTAACAATATTAGCAAACTGAATTTTTCTCAACAACAACTTCAAATCGTGCCTCGCAACACTTTGCACTGTTAAAGACATTGTAGAAATAGAAAAAGAAATAGTTAAGTAGAATACTTAACAGCATCCCCCTGACTTTCGAACACCACATACCAGCCTATCTACACGTAAACAACAACACCAACAACACCAAAGGATTATTCGATGATACGCCGCGGGGGGGGGGGGGGGGGGGGGGGGGGGGGGCGGGGGTGGGTACCGGCTTTCCTTAGCATTCATCTCGATTCGGACAAAACCCTTTGTCAAATAATTACTTAAGTTAACAGTCTACTAGTGAACGTTTCGACCTCATCGTGACGCCAACCCCAAGGCAAACCAAACAAATTAATGGGAAGATTTGATTTCTATACGATGCAGTCTCTACAAATTAAATTGTTAATAATATTAGACGTACAAAGGAACTCTTAAACAGGCTTCAACTCCCAAGCAGGCCTTATATAAGGAGCTCTATACTTCACGTATTTGTTCATTCTCGTCCCCAGAGCCCACGATCCTTCTGGCCTGTGGCAGGGATCACGAGCTCTGGTTTGGTCCAACACCGGAAGTCCGCGATTCACGGACTTATTGTCAAATCTAGCAAATCCGATTGGTTGATAATTCGAGACGAATACTCTGCGCATGCTCAGAAAATTGGGTGCGGCCAGAGCTCTCGATCCCTGCCACAGGGCTCTGGGGACGAGAATGGTATTTGTTTCCATACTTGTGCGTATAAAAGGTTAAAATCACTAAATGGAAAAATCTGCAGTTATACCTTTCATCAGCTCATTTAGAAACGACTTTCTTTTTATTGGGCGTAAGCACACTCTCGAATGTAAGCTCTCCGTTTTTAAGCGAACCCCAAACCCCTCAGACGTTGTATAAGCACACTCCCGGATGTAAGCTCTCTGTCTGCCAGCTTACGTCAAACCCCTCAGACATTGTATAAGCACACAACTGGATGTAAGCTCTCCGTCTGTAAGCGAACCCAAAACCAGTCAGAAGTTATATAAACAAACTCTTGGATGTAAGATTCCTGTCTGTAAGCGCGTTCAAAACCCCTCAGAAGTTGTATTAACACACTCCTGGATTTAACCTTTTTGTCTCCAAGCGGCCCAAAAACCCCTCAGAAGTTGTATAATCACTTTCCCGAATGTAAGCTCTTCATCTGTTAGTGCACCCAAATCCAGTAAAAAGTTGTATAGGCACGCTGACGGATTTAAGCTCTTTGTCTGTAAGCGCACCTAAATCCCCTCAGAAGTCTCGGTCGGAATTGCATGCTCCTTTTAGAGATTACCCTTTATTAAGGGAAGTGTTAGGAAACAAGACAATAAAACGGCCAACCTCCACTTTCCTAGAATAAGTAAGCTGAAATAGCGAACTGACGTCGGCGTACTTGGAGTTAAACAAAGAAGATAATCGGGCAGCGTTTAGTATTATTTTTGAGTAAAGAAGCATGGTACAGTTTTGTTAATATTTGATCAAACACCGGTTTAATTTAGCAATGGGAATAAACATCTATCAAGCTCCTTTTTACTTTATCAAGAATAAAATAAGAAGGTATTTATGAAAAGGAGTGCGTGGGGCAGACTGCCACTAGGTTTTCGAAATAGAAAACTAAGAAAGTAGGGTATTACTTCCCTCGTTATACCAAAGCGCAAAAAACGATGAAGTGGGCGTCTCAGTTTTTTTATAGCATGTGTTACAGCCGCAAGCCCCGAAAGAAGAAATTTTAGAGAGCGCCTCCCTCCTTTTTTTTCCTGATGTTTGTTCGATTAATTGGCTCGCATCTAATCAAACTACGAGTGAAAAGTTTATAACGTCCAGCCCTTTGACGCTACAGCCTTTTACTTTTAAACTCATACAGCATAAATTTCGTTTTAAATGATTTAATTTGACAGTAATACAGACACGAAACATTTGCGAGGTAGTCAATCGATATAACGATGCCGAATTAAACAGAAATATGGTTGCGTATACTTGCAAGAAGGAAAGCGTTGTCAACGTTTTCAACACTATTTTCAGATGAAAAAGGATTTTTTTTCTTTATTTTATAGCTTATGTGCAGATCTAGGTCTGGTGACAATTTTTTTTTCTGAAGGCCAGTAATCTATAGTGAATGGAAAATCAAACTTATACTCAAAGATCTTCAGCAGCAACTTCATATGTTCTACATTTCCCATGTCATCTGTTTTTAGACTATATACTTTGGCGAAAATTCAATTTCATTTAAACATTGAAATTCGTCTTTTAGCTTTAATTACAACACAAATTTGTAAAAAATAGTTTAAAAGAGAGATCATGTTGTTGACAATTGAGCTGACTTTTAAAACATTTGTAACTCTTCTTTCAATATCTTTCTGGTAATTATTTTCGTGAAAAAATGGAAAGAATATTTTTTTATAGGATATGCCGCCAATCTAATGGTATTCGAGGCGCAAACCAGAATTTGTGTCGAAAATGTTCTGGGCCGAACTTGGCTTCACGCTAGAAGCTAAGTTAGTTTCAAGTAAGCACTTGACTCAAGTGCACTTGAAAATCTCAAGTCGCACTTTACAAACTTGGTTTCATACCTGATGATAAAGTATATCACTGGAAGCACTTCCCATAAAAACCAGTCATACGTTCATATCACAAATGCAATTGTTCGGCAGTAAAATTGTGAAGAAATGCATATAGTAGCTTTGTTACTAAAGAGCAAAAAGAACAAACGACATCTGTATTTCTTTAAAACGGCTCAAGAACGCGGTTTTCTGTAAAGAAACTGCTGTAGGGCTGCATTTCTGTGTTGCTCGTCCAATGTTCAACAGAGATTTTCGAATGCAAAGAAATAATCGCTTGAAACAGCGGCTGGTTTGTAACTTGCAGAAGAGCATTTGGTTTCGGATGATATGAAAGGCGAGGGTTTAGGCTCTTTATGAGAATTAAATTCAAGCAAGTAGTATACTAGTATCTGTGTGTTCATGAGAAATAAAGCAACGCTGCAAATTGCTTTCAGTTGGCTTCCATTTCCTATCGGTCAAGTGCGTTCTCAATTATGGTGTAGACCATACTTGGCGGTGTACTTCAGCTTCTTTGATCTACGACGGTTTCCATGGTCACTAAAAAAAGTCCAAGTAAGTATATTTTACCCTTAATACTAAAAGTAGGTTCCAAGTGTACTTAGATTGTTCTTACAAGCTCTAGAGTGAAGCGAAGTAATAACTCCGAGGCAGCAGTCTTAAATTTTCCGTTGTTCTTAAAAGTCAGGCACTGCGGGAAGACGAAACACGAGCAATAAATCCGCTCTCGTCTATAAAACTGAAAGGCAACGGCTGCAGCTAGACTTGAGAGCTTGCATTATATTGTAGTTCAGAAAGGTTCTCTCGTCTTATAATCATTAAATTGCTTATGAAATAAAATATGATCCTCTGATTCGTAATTTTCGAGTTTGGGCTTTTGTTATAGCGGGGCTTGTTTGTTGAACAACGTGCCCCAAGATTTAAAAAACGTTGGTTCTATTGGGCAGTTTTAACGGGGTATTAGGGAGGTATTTGAGATATCGGATTGTCACAAGGCAAT
Source organism: Catalaphyllia jardinei (assembly GCA_022496165.2). NCBI lineage: Eukaryota > Metazoa > Cnidaria > Anthozoa > Scleractinia > Caryophylliidae > Catalaphyllia > Catalaphyllia jardinei. The sequence goes on from JAEMPF020033557.1 coordinate 3,713, forward strand.
CATGTAAAACAGTAGTATGAGTTTTAGTTTTGAACTATTGGCTTAACTGATGATTCTCCGTGATAAAAAAGAGATTTACATCTGCCTACACTTACATTTACAAGCGCATACGAATTTTTTCTCCAGCTTCGAAGTTGACCAATTCCAGTAGTCAAATGTGCGACATTCCGCGCAAGGTCAAAATATCCAAATTAGTACAGTTGACGTCATAAAGTTAAGACAAGTCAACTACCTTGGGGGATCCACAGTTAGATAGGTAAAAATACAGATCCGTTGTCGCGCTTTAATGTTGAACCATTAAGTACAGTCGTGAATACGCATTACTGATTCAACGTAAAAGATTCAGGAAGATGAAGCCACAGTTAGATATGCAAAAATACCTGTAATTATTATGTGGCTAGCTCCATGAGCGGGCAAGATGAATCAAATGTGATTGGCTACCGAATCGGGCAAATACTTCCCAAGAGCCCTCGCGTACTACGCTCGCACCCAGTTGTCTGTTCCGTGTCGGCAAAATATTGATTTATGTCAATACGATTATCACAAATTACATGGGGACTCATTTCGAAGTAAGCTACACTTGGAAAATTGACCGGCTGCAATGCTGTAACTACAAGATGAGCATTTGTAATAGTTGTGAATTATGGCCAAAAATTCCTGCAAAAATCGCTACTAATTGACACAACAAACTTATCTTTGTCGTTCCAGATAGTTCCCTAGTTCACGCTTCCTTCACGATCCTTTCTTAAAGAGCGGTGTAACATTGGCAATTTTCCACTCGTTTGGAAAGATTTCAGCATCTATACAGCTCTTAAAAATGTATGCTAAGGAAGGCCCGACAATACTGCTAGAAAGTTTTAAGAGTTTACAGGGAATTCTCTCTAACCCATGCAGTGGCTTTTGGGAATTGAAACCCAAGGGCCTGAAGGAGGTGATCTCCGAAGTTCTGAAGAGCCACCAGTTTGACGTGTTTATCCAACGTACAAATCTGGCTTTCGATCAATGCACAGCACGCTAACAGCGCTGCTTGAGACAACGAACAACTGGTCAACTAATACTGACAAGGGTCTCTTGAATGGCGTGCTATTTGTTGATCTTAAAAAGGCCTTTGATACAAACGATCAGGAAATAATTTTGCGGAAACTTGCTCACTATGGGGTTGATCAAAGTGCTCTACGATTTTTTGCGTCCTATTTACGTAATAGATCCCAAAAATGCAGTTTCAATGGAGCGTTATCCAATCCAAGTAAATTAACCTGCGGGGTTCCCCAGGGAAGTATACTTCCTAATTGCCTCGATACATCCTGCGCTAAAATGTTTGCCGACGATACTAACACCACCGTCCCTGGTTGCACTTTCACAAGCAACCAATTCTGAACTTAACAATCTTTACTGCTGGCTAAAAGCAAATAAGCGTAGTATAAATATCGCGAAAACTGTGTTTATGGTGATTAGTACTCGTCAAAAGTTTCTTGCATTTGTATTGAGATTTGCCATTGTAGTGAGATTAAGAGCCATTGCCAGTAAATGTGGAGAATCCGACGACAAAAAGACCCTCTTGGTGAACTATTTTCAGAAATATACTTTCAAAGTTCCAGCGAGTTCACATTTTTGTGAAACCTAGGAAAGTTCGAAATACAGCTCAATCAACCAAGAAAGCCGATGGAATTTATCCAAAATTATACATTTTTAACACGCCAGTACAGAATGAAGGGAACTTGCTTGATTTCATATTCACACAGTTTGTAATTTACCCTTTCGTCATTCTTCTGAGGTAAAAGTCATCTTGAATTAAATACGTTTTGTGTACTTCTTGGCCATTTGAAAAATACAACTATCGCAATTTGATTTACATGTAAAATTTCAACAGATTTTAGAGGGTGATAACTTCTCTAGAATTCAAACACCTTGTCAATTAAAAGGTTGTAAAGAAAGAGCTATGCTATGGATATATCATATCTAAATGGCTAGTTTGGCCCGTGAAAATTAAGTGCGCTAGATGAAAAACTATAACGCTGTGTCTAAATGCCCGGCAGCCGGGCAAGGTCTTAAATGGACTAAATACCCGGCAGTCAGAAATTTTCACAGAATTTCCCCTGAAACGTTCTTTCAAACTTCTTGATGGTATTTGATGTTTCTTTAGAAATGCAGAGCGTTTCCAAAAATTATGTTAGTGTGCAAGATGACGAAATAACCGAGCTTGTGCATACTATAAAATTAGTCCAGTCCCTGAACTCTCCTTTCTTCCCGCCCCATATAGGGGCTGAACCCCGGCGGGCGAAAGAAGAGTCCAGGATAACTTGCATGCGCATGCTCAGAACGCCGCCATTTTTTCCCCCCAAATTGGGGGAAAACCATATTTGGAAGTATTTTTCAGATTTCGCTTGTGTGGCGCGATTTTCTGAATGATAATATACAAGCAACAATTTCTGCATTCAGATTGATCAAAAAAATGTCAATTAATCCCAGATCAGTGGAATTTCACCAGTGCCCCGCTAAACCACATTCGATTTGTTTTTTTTTTAATCACAATATCAAAGATAACGAAATAAATCTTTACCAAGATTCCTTGACAATTGAAAACACCGACTCGGTTTTGAAAGTGCACGCGCTGCATTATGCAAATGAGCCACTTGTACGCGTCAGACTTTCCTTTCAAAAACTTTTGTAAATTCGCTCAACATACAGAAACAATACGAAAAAATGTTTGGGGAAAGAGTAATGAGGCGTACCCATATTTCGATTTTTACGTTTTAATGTTTTTTTAAGACAATATCAACGTCAAAGAAAATGTTTTCTTTCAGAGCGCGAGCTGAAAAAGACATTGCGCGACACACTGACGCGAGCAGCGTGGTGGGGACCTGGTAATTTTTTATTGGTTCGTTCTGAGCATGCGCATGCAAGTTATCCTGGACTCTCCTTTCGCCCGCCCGGGTTCAGCCCTGATATGGGGCGGGAAGAAAGGAGAGTTCAGGGACTGGACTAACTATAAAATCGGCATGTGCTTGACAGTTGGAAAATTTTCGTATACATATTTTCGCTTAGATATTTAAGGAATTGCTCCAGAAAGCGTCTTTTGAACCTATATAATGAGAAGATGCGATGTTTGTTTGGAATAGCCAAGCGATTAAGTAGCGATTAAGTAGTCTGACGTTGATTGTCTCAACAGGTTTGTTGCTTGCCTCTTTTTTCAACTGAAAAAAATCGAGGCGAAGCGTAAACACCATGCGGACCGCTTAGGAAACAGCATGCTCATGAAAATCATAATTTTTCAACAGTTATCTTGGTTATGGCAATGTTAACATCGACCAGTTCCAAAAATAATATTCCAGAATCACTTCTCTGATATTTCTCTCATACAAAAAGCAATGTTGGCGGAGTTTTGTGAGTGAGTTCGCCGGAGGGAGACACGCAAGATGAAATTACGTGAGCTGAATATAGCAAATGTCTGGAAATTTACGCGAAATTCCGAAGTTCCGTGGACATTTTTTACATATCTATTGGCCTAAATAATCTATTGGAAACTTTTTCAACAGAATAAGCTCAAGCAAATGTATTTTTCACTTGTTTTCCACACTGCATTTGCCAGATATTTGTCAATTTTTCATGCCAAACGCATGAATCGCGCGAAAGAAAGAAAACCGTAAACCTCATTCCCGAATGGTAAAGTACCTCCAAATCTTTCCTCCTCTCGTCTTTTGTTATCGGCTTTTCTTTTCACCAATCGCGGAAGTTTCCAGGTTAGAACTTGAGTTTGAACAAAGTTGCGGGGTTGTTTCCACCAATGATCGCTGAGCTGATATTTCTGCTACTTGAAAACTCAAATAACTGTGATCAACGAGGAAAGTGCACTTTGGTTCTTTATAAACCGGCCCGATTTTGTCACTTGCAGTTGAATGGGGGCGTGAATTTTCCTTTTCATCATGGAATAACGCTTTCCTGGACAAATTTTGCGTTTGAATGCGGCTCTTTTTCTGCCTTTGCGTACCACAAGGCGAGGTAAAAGGGCTTGATTTTTCTGAGCTCCGAGTCCGCTTGACTTTCTCTCCTCCTTTCCCAAGATTAATCTGCGTTGCGGCTCATCTCGTTTGAAATGCAAGCAACTTGTGTCGCAGATTTAACAGTGTTCTGTAACAGTTCCTACTATCTACCTACAGGCGCTTAGGAAAACAGTCGTCTTCTTGTACTCTCACTTTTGCAAAATCGCAATCTGCAATTTTACGGTTTTTCCGTAATCCGAAAAAATTGCGAACCTCTGGTTGGTATTTGTTGTATTACCACAAAGACGGCACAAGTTTTTATCAAATGTTGCAAATTTCTCTGACTGCAACATATTTGTTATATCTGACACATTCAAGATTTTCAAAGAGGGGATTGGAGAGGAGTCAAATGGAGCAGCTAATCAAGAATAACAAATTTTCTTACCTTGCTAGATCTCGCCTTCGACTTCGTCCACAAGAGATATGGGAACGAGATTAGCAAGTGTTCATGTAACGTTTGTGTAACAACATTGTTCTCTTTGTCACGGTGTCACGTCCTGCAATTCACCACTACATCATATATGCACACTGACCAGTTACAGTTTTGAACAGCTGCATTTGAATTTTGTCCTCCATATATATTGTTTAGAAAAAGATGCGTAGGGAAAATGGCCCAAAAGGAAGTAGCGAATGTTTCTCGGTGTTATGTGTGCCAAATTTACGGCGATTTTGGATTGTGAAACTCCCGTTCGTGACTTAATGGCCCGTCACAAAAATCAAGTCGTCTTCTCACGCGGAGTTCTACAGGACTTTGCTATCTATAACCAAGCCCATTTCTGAGGTATGAATTGAATTATTGCTTACATGTGTGATACATAATGTCAAAGAATAATTTGGGTTATGTCGAATTATCTTCATAAAGATGACAGCAAAATCAAAGTTTTTACCTCGATCCTCTAAAAATGGCGCAATTGGTCTAAATACCCTTTATAGTCTTTCGTCTAGCGCGCTTTTTTTCCTCGGACCAAACAAACAGTTAAAATATGGTATACCCATAGCATAGCTCTTTCTTTAGAACGTTTTACTTGCCAAGATGTTAGCATTCTAGAGAAGTTATCCCCCTCTAAAATCCGTTGAAATTTTACATGTAAGTTAAATTGCGATAGTTGTATTTTTCAAACGGCCAAGAAGTAGACAAAACGCATTAATTCAAGATGACCTTTAGCTCAGAAGAATAACCAAAGGGTAAATTACAAACTGTGTGAATATGAAATCAAGTAAGTTCCCTTCTTTCTGTACTGGCGTGTTGAAAATGTATAATTTTGGATAAATTTCATCGGCTTTCTTGGCTGATTGAGCTGTATTTCGAACTTTCGTAGATTTCACAAAAATGTGAACTCGCTGAAACTTTCAAAGTATATTTCTGAAAGTAGTTCACCAAGAGGGTCTTTTTGTTGCAATAAAAGAAAATCCGAATTTTCCAAATTGTCGCCGGAAGCTCCATATTTACTGTCAATGGCTCATAATATCCAATTAGATGGCCATCCAATTTGCAGGGTAGAGCATGCCAAATCATTAGTTTAATTATTGATGACCGACTTTCATGGTCTAATCACATCAAAGAACTATGCAGAAAGATATCCTCGGCAATAGGCGCTCTGAGGCGCATTAGGTCCCTCGTTTCTCAGTCCACTGCAGTACAAATATAAAACGCTTTAGTTCGTATTGTGCGATCGTCCGGGTGAGTGTAGTTCTGAAAAGAACTATTGTTGGTGACTGACGTTTCGACAACCTGAGCGGAAGTCATCTTCAGAGTCAAGTGAATAGTGTTTGTCAGTCGATGATGTTATAAGTCTGGTCCGTTGATAGTGATTGGTCAGTTAAGCCATGATGGTATTGGCTGGAAGACTCGTGTAAAGTTTGTCATCAGTCATTGGTCGGTTTCGATCCGTCTTTTGTTAGTCAAATTGGTCTGTTGGAGTCCGTCTATTGTAAGTCAAAATTATCGACTTATTATTATTGAATTATTATCATCGGTGTGTTACAGGTGTCAACAACTACCGGCACCTTACAAACGACTTATCCGTGACGAAAGCGAAACCGACAAACGGACTTCTAACAAACCGACTTAAGTAACATGTGACAAAATATTTTTTCGGATTTACAAAATAATATTTGCGGATTCAATAATTTTATTAAGATTTGTAATAGTTTTTCAGATTTGATAAACTCTTCAATGATGATTTGCAAAAAACATTACGATTTAAAATATTTTTTTCGGATTTTAAAAACATTTTTTCGGATATCTAAAATATTTTGGGATTTTCTCTTATCGGCTTCCGTAATAACGCCTCTCGGATAGCCATTTCAAGACTTCCTTGAAACACAAAACATATGTGGAAGGCCCTCTAAGTTTCTACCTCGTTCGTTTTTAAAAAGATATTACTACGCATAAATGATTATTCCGTCATAAGAATTAATAGCTTTCAGTTACAAGTTACTTTAAACAGTGGATGCACACCTGATTGCAGTAACGTTGTGAAAGAAAAATGAGTTATGCATACGTCCTTGGATTTTTAATTATCCTCTTGCGCTGGTTTTCTACGGTTCACTGATTTTCCTTACGGTGATCAGAAATCTTAGAAATTAATTACCCTTCTTTTAAAAGTGGAATTAATTTTCACTGCTAAAAAAATTCAACATTTAAAACCTTGCTAAACGAGTTCTAGGGCCGTACTGTAACTTAAGGAGCGAGTTTTTTCCCCAGAAAACGGGTTTGTGAGAGATCTATTACGTCTCTTTTGTGTGTCTGACGGGTTTGAGGACGATTTTTGTTCACGCCACCTCCAATGCAAAACGAGTCAACTTTTTTTTTTTTGAGTTACTCTTGAATCGTTAGCTTGTTTTAAAAACAATTTCAGCAGTTTTTAACTTTTCCTTACTAAAAAAGCTAAAAACACTGCGATAAATCACAAACAATTTGGCAACAAAAACAGCTTTACATTTCAATGTTAGCGGGTTGTACACAGTACAAGACGTGGCCCTCTTAATAGACAGATCACAGCGCGCGCACTAACTGAGAAATATAATAATTTTGATTACTACAAAACATATTTAAGGACCATTTCGGAATAGAAAAAAGTATTATTATAAGAATTTTGATCTAATATTAAGTCTGCCAGCTTTTGCCTGTACTGACCACCAAGCCAAAAGATAAGACAGAAAAGTCTCGACAAAAGATCTCGAGTCCTTCACTTCTGTGGCTAATATTTTTTTTACGGTTGCAATTTTTTACTGCTAAAAATCTAACATTTTTTACGCCTACTTACTTATTAAATTTTTGGCTCGTTTTAAAGCTAATGGTTAACAGCATCGAGGCCCTCTGACAACGTTCTTGTAATTAGGTGTAAACAGAATGAGCTACAGTTTGTTGTATGGACTGCAGTTAAACGATCCAAGATCCTTCAGCATCCGCAGGCTGTTCATTCATTCTGCGAAAAAGAAGAAAAGTGTTAATTTAGGGAGGTTAATTTCATGAAACCTACCCTTAGGAAAGAAAGATGATCCTTGTCTTTTCCGAATCTCTATTTGATAGTCTTTCTTGATCGTTTCTTTAAAGGAGTTGGCCTGGAAACTTCCGGGGGTACAATACTCCGAGCAGCCAATCCCAATAGAGTGCCATTGCATGAAAATGAAAAAGAAAGCCGAAGAGAACAAATATACGGGTTAATTATTCACCAATTGTGAAGACATTTCTGGATAAATCCATGTCCTCGCGTTTTTCAGTAGACCAGGAAGTAGACCAATTAAATTACGCAATGAATCTCTGTCGAGGGGGGAGGAGTGGGGAAGAGTTGAGGGGTGGTAGATTGAGGAGAGCCAAGCCCTCTACGTTAAGATTTAAAGGATCCGCCTCTGTTATCACAAAACATGAATTTACCTTTTCATTCCGAGAAACGATAAACTTGATTGTCCCAGGGTCCTCCTTTACCATCGCTTTTACAATCTTGTGATTCACCGTATTTGTTGTATGTTTTATGAGCGCTGACACTGGTAACACACATACCGCCATCTTGAATTCCAAACATCTTGTACCCTTTTAGCTTTGCAAATACAGCGCATTTTTGGGTTGCTTGTTGTCTTGTTTTGTAATTATACCACAGAAGGAATCCACTTGGAAAATGGCCATGGTATTTTCCATCCACGCTCTCAATAGCTCGTGCTTTTGAGTCTTTGAAGCATCCAACAGACTCGTACTCCATATATATGGTAGCAGGACTGCAAGACAGAAAACAAATCATCCTGTAATTTCGATTGTGTACTATCTCCGGCATATGAATCATTAAGTGCAATTTCATGAATAATCGTAACTGTGACAAAATTCTTGAATGTGATTGTTCTCTTGCTAAACAAATAGTTTCCAAAATTCTATGGTTGGCGAAATGGTGCAAAATTCACAAAGTTTATATTCATTCACCGTTCAATGCTGTTATTGTTATTCACGAATACATTTATTCACATTCAACAACCGATTTTACGTTCAAGAAATATATTTATTCACATTTAACGGTGAATTTCTTATTCACGATTATATTTACTCACATTTACGAGACGTCTTCATTCACATTCAACGCGTTACATTCGTTCACATTCACAATCGAAATATTCATTCAACATTTTCTGCACACCACCTTTGTGTATCATTATGTCCTAGCTCCCGCTCTATAATTTCTGCCGAAACGCAACATGGCGGACGGAGGCTCACCAATGATGTAAGACCCCAAACACAAGTGTTACATGGGCTAAACTGGAGCTTTGGACAGAAATAACAGCTCAGGCTTCTTGATAATTTTCGATAATTTAACTAGACAATCTCGTAGAACTGTTTATGAGTGATCATGGGACTTTGTATTCCTTGTTGGGGGGCACTCTCTTTGAACTGCGTCACGAAAACTCGGACCCTAGACCCCTCGAAATTTAAAAAAAATAAACTCGTCTTAATTCTTATCGCCCGAAATGTTTTAAGGTCACACAATGTTCATATAGGCAACAGCCATGTTCGAAAGGAGCGAGATATCTATCTTCTCCATTTTATCGCTGTCTCGTTGGTCAAACGGTGAAAAACTAACAAGTTTTAAAATATAAGCCGACACATTTGCTGGCGAATATTTTACGGAAGAAATACAGTGGAACCCCGCCTTACGACCACCCCGTTAAGACGACCACCTCGTTATTACGGCCACTTTATTCTGACCCGAAAAACGCTGAATCTGTCATTTTCTTATTTAAAGAACCCCTTTAATACGACCACCCCGTTAATACGACCAATTTTCCATGGCCTAAAGGCGGTCGTATAAACGGGGTTCCACTGTAGAAAGACAGAGTCGATATGATGATGTTCAAATTGAAGTCAGTTTTGTATCCACTGGACGCAACAGCGATAAACCGGAGAAAGAGATAAACGCCCCTTTCTAGCTGTTACCTGTGAACCTTGCGTGATCATAAAACATTGTTTAGCACTAAATAACATAGGGTGGGTGGATTTAGTGACCAGCGGTTAGGTTTAGGGTTAGGACGTTTTGTTAGGATTGTTATCATTGCGGGGGCAGAAAACTATTCATTAAAACTACCCCCTGTCGTTATAGAGAGCATTGGCCGTCTTGACCCTTGAAACAAGCATTTCAGATTTTTGGTCCGCGTGAACCCCGACGATCTTTGGTGCCAATTCAAATAAAAATATTTAGTGAGGAAGCCACATCAGCCTTAGCTGGTTTTCATGCGGATCTTCTAGCTTTTGGGGATGTTGGAATTTGTGGAGGGAGGAAAACCGGAGAATCCCGTAGAAAACCCCTCGGAGCATGGTGAGAACCAGCAACAAACTCACTGCACCGGAATAGAACCCCGGTCACATCAGTGGGAGGTGAGCGCCCGCACCTCTGCGTCATCCCTGTTCCCCAGGACATTCCCCAATATAACTCGAATACCCAGGTCACCCTAAGCTTCTAGTTTGGAAGGCCTCAGCGTTGGTCACAGAATACAGTGCAAGGTTTGAGCAGTTTGATGAGTCGTGTCCTATCCATTGCCCATGCATAACACCTGTTTCCTGGTATTTGATTCGGTACTGTGCTACTGGCAGTACTCAGCAGTACTTGATGGAGAGCTACAAAAAGATACTCTAGCTTCTCTCTAACTCCTACTTTCCCAGTGTTCCATTCCTGTTTGCAATCTTGAAGGAGATCGAGAGCTGGAGAAAAAACGTTCGTGTCAAAGTACGACTTGTGTTGGTCAACCCTTCGTCCGCCATATTGCGTTCAGAAATTATAGAGCGGGAGCTAGGACCTAATGATGCGCAGAAATGGTGCACAGAAAATGTTGAATCAATATATCGATCATGAATGTGAATGAATATAAGCGTTGAATGTCAATGAAGACGTCTGGTAAATGTGAGTAAATATAATCGTGAGCAAGAAATACACCGTTAATGCTTCCAACCCATGAGAAAGAGAAAACACAAACAACAACAAATGTGGGGAAAGGGGTTGGCAATGAAGTACCCCAACAGGCAACTATTGCTAACACTATACTAGTCTAGCTTGGTAAGATGTGGGAGGGGTCAAAACCCCCCTCACCCCATTTCTCTCTAGGGGTGCAGGTCACGATCCCCTAAGAGAGGTGCTACTGCTCTTGAGGGCTGCACATCACAATACAATGCAAGAGTCCTTACTCTTCTTTAGGGCTGCCACAATGCCCTAAAAGAGGTCCTTACTCCTCTCCAGGTCACCATACCCTGTGAGAGGTCCTTAAGGCATCAGTGTACCCCAAATGATCATCATTCTTCGGCGCCGCGTTACGGTCAGACGTTTGACGCAAACCCCAGTAAAATATATATTTTCTGAAAGCTTAATAATTGTAGATTACGTAGGTATATTCATTAACATAAAAAAGTTTAAGGTTTTCCAAATATAGCGCGCTATTTCTCAAAGTAAGAGGTTCACTGATCAAGTTCGTTTCCGGTCGGATTTGAGCGGGAGAACGCGATTAATATCGCTATGTCTTCTTGACACCTTTCTTTAAAAAAAGCTGTCGGGAAATTTTGATTACTTGTCTGGTTTGCTTCTGACACGCAGTTAAACTTTGGTGGTTAATAAAACACACAAGTGAAGCGCACATTTTAAGTTCGTTTCCGGCGAGTTTTCAACGTGTTTCGCTGAAATTTGCAGAGATCGTTGTCCAATAATTGCTTCTTTCAAAAGTTACGACTATTTTAGTGAAGGGAATGTGTGTTTTATTAACTACCAAAGTATCCGCGTTGTTTAGCTACAGACGCACACTTTTGTATTGCATCTGTTCTCCGTTTGTAGTTTGCTCCATCCAGACGCGGGTCTTGTCCCTCTAGGCTAGGGATCGCCCGTGACCACGGTATGTCGTAGAAACATCCAATTGATATGATGTTAATGGAGTCAAAAAAAGTCTGAGATAATAAGAACGTATTAGAAACTTTTAGTAGCGTAGTGCCCATTTTTCATTTAGTACGTATCGAAGAGAAATTTAATCATGCGCCGAAGGCGTGAGCCGCTTGGTGGTTTTGGCGCCCCTCCTTTCGGTGAGGGTACCTGCAGAACTAGCGGCAGTTAAAACGGAGCTGCCTTTATCAAACGACACAATAATAGTCTTTTTCTTCGCAGCTAGCAAAAAATAAGACAATGCTAAAGCCGCTTTGGCCTCTTCTTGGTTTAATTTGACCAAAGTTTCTTTGCTTTCGAGCCTGTATAGGCATTAATAGAGCTTCCTTTGATTTCTTTCCAAACCATTGTCTCTGGCATCGATAATTATAAAATCACTTGGTAAAGTCCCTGAACTCTCCTTTCATCCCGCCTCCTGTAGGGGCTGAAACCAGGCGGGCAGAAAGAGAGTCCAGGATAATTTGCATGCCCATGCTCAGAACGCCGCCATTTTTTACCGCCAAATCGGAAAAAACACATTTGGATGTACTTTTCGACTTGTGGCGCGATTTTCTGAATGATAATATACCATCCACAACTTCTGCATTCTGATTGGTTAAAACATGTCAATTAATCCCAAATCAGCGCAATTTTACCATTGCCACGTCAAACCACATTCAATTTGTTTTTTATCACAATATCTATATAACGAAATAAATGTTTGTCAAGATTTGTTGACAACGACTCGGACTTGAAGTAAACGCGCTGCATTATGCAAATGAGTTACTTGTATGCGTCAGACTTTCCTATCAAAAACTTTTCCAAACTCGTTCAACATGTAGAAACAATACGAAAAGAAATGTTTGGGAAAAGAGTAATGACGCGTACCAGGAGCCCATCACTTGGAGTCTGCAACTACCCCATATTCCTGTCACGGCGTTTTCACAGACCGATCTATTTTTAGTTTGAATTTAACTTGAATTCAGATCCCTACGGGAACCCCAGTAACCAATTGCAATCACAAGCACGGACTAATGTCGGCATGTCGAAATCACGCGTAAGGCCGCATTGTTTTATCCTCACCGAAGCCTGCTCCGAGGACGAGAAACGGTCGAAGAGGGCTAAAGACGCAGCAAACCGTAAACGAAGGCTCTCCACGCAAGCTCGCCACGGGCCAGAAAAGAGAATCAAAACCTCCCTTTCGTCAACAGATCAGCAGCTTTTTCGCAGTGAGCTTACGTTTAGCATTATTTATTTACTTATTCTTTTGTGTGTGTATTGCTCGTTTTCTGTTGTTTCTTCTAGTTGGGGTACTTTGTTTGCTCTCTATTCTTTATGGTCCGCATGCGATCCATCCATACTTCGTTGTACCTGGATATTTTTAAAAGTGGTTAATAATTTACGTTCGTTTGAACGTAGTGAATTAGAACGTAAATACATTTTCCGCTGGTATTTTAGCGACACATTCCTCACTGCATTTTCTATGTTAGGTGTCGGAGGACAAGCGAAGTCGTGATTGGTTGTTTCTTTCTATTTATACTTTACGACAGTTCCGTTCGATCTCTCTCGCTGGCAACCCTGCACTTATTATCCTTCGAGCCGGTCATGTTCTTTATTTTACACGAGTGTAGCCCGCCGGCCCACCCTCTTACAGCTATGTTCCTTTAATCTGTTCCTGTTTATCCATTGCATGATACTGCCTTTGTTTTCATTTATTTCCAGGCGGCAGAGAGGCTTACATGGATCGAGCCCCAGAAACGTCTACCACGGAACCAGCCTTTCCCCCGGCTACTCTTACAGCTCCAACAAGCCCACCCAGGGAATGCAACCCCTCCCCAGTCCTAAACAGTAAAGTGTTTGAAGAGGAAGTTTCCGATATTGCGCAGGTACATTGTGAGAACGATTTGTTTGGGTTTGAGTTGACTGACCATCCGCAGCTTGTAAATATTAAAAGAAATTTCGAAGAAAACTAGAATTTTGGAAGCGCATTGGAACCTCGAAATTTATTTTAAATTTTATAGAGAGGGGATATATGCTACCTTTCCTTAGTCTATGCTATCTTTCCTTAGTATTTAGAAACAATAGATCATACCTTGCCCATGCAAGATTTGTTGAGGATGCTATACGTGAGCTAGTTGAGTCGGGTCGTGTTCTTGAAGTTGTTGTAACTCAATTGTTGGTTAATCCGTTGTCAATTTCCGTTCAAGCCACTGCAAAAAGAGGCTTATTCTTGATTTGGGATACGTCAATAAGTGTTTGAGAAAGATGCCCGTCAAATATGAAGACTGGAAAATTGGCTTATCCTACTTCATGACGGAAGCCTTTATGTTTTCTTTTATGTTTTCTTTTAACCTCAAGAACGGATACCACAATATTGAAATTTTTGAGGGTCATCAAACCTACCTTGGTTTCTCTTGGAAGCATGGCAGCTCTATTTCACAAAGTTTTACGTGCTTACAGTTTTGCCTCTTGGTTTATCGTCCGCACCTCACATTTTCACCAAAACTCTTAAGCCTTTGGAAAAACACTGGAGACATCAGGGCATATGCATTGCTATTTTTCTTGACGATGGCTGGGCCATAGAAAGAGATGTGTAGTAGCGTATCTACAGCAGTAAACCCGATCTTGGTGAGGCAGGTTTTATCACAAACGACGAGAAATCGATATGGGAACCTTGCCAGCGAATCGTTTGGTTGGGTCTTGCATGGGACAGTGCTCGAGGAACTATTGAAATCATCGATAGAAGATGTGCCAAAATACTCCGTACTATTGACAGTATTGTTGACTCTGGCTTCGTTATTTCTGCTAAAAATTTAGCTTCTTTCACAGGGCAAATTATTTCTACATCACCAGTTTCCGGGAACATCTCCAGAATCATGACTAGGCACTGCGTTTTATCTACATTGAGCGTTCAGCATTGGGAGGAGAAAATTGAATTAGATCAGTATTGCATTGAAGAGTTGGGTTTTTGGAGAACAAATTTGAATTCCCTTAAGGTTCGGGATTGTTTCCTCATTCATAAGCCTCAACGTTTTTTTATTCCGATGTGGATGGGACTAGGCGCGGTTCAGTGATCACTCTTAATGAGGAACATATCTGCCATAGACTTTGGGAGCTATCCGAATGCTCCAAAAGTTCTACTTGGAGAGAACTTGCCGCCATTGATTTTTCTCTCGAATTGTTCGCCCCAGTCCTGAAGGGTTCCCTCGTTAAGTGGTTTACGGATAGTCAGTCGGCTGCGAAAATAGTCGAAGTGGGACGCAAGAAGTTAGATCTGCAAAGGCTAGCTGTCAAAATTTTCCAGTTTTGCGATGAGCATAATATTCAAGAAAACAAGAGAACGGAAAATGAGAAAGCAGATTGTATCAATCGTCTTATTGACTTTGATGATTGGCAGATTACGCCGGAATTTTTTTCTCTGTTTAGAGGAGTTATGAGGTCGGCACAATTGCTAAATTTTATACAGCGAAACTACCAAGATTCTTTTACCGCTTCTGGAATCCGGAGACATCAGGGGTGGACTTTTTTGTTCAAAATCTGGAGTCTGAAACTGTTTAGTGGTTCCTATGGTGTCTCTAATTGTTCGCGCCCTCCAATATCTGAGTTTCCAGAAGGCGAGGGCTAATATCGTGATATCAGTATGGCCTCCGTCCAGTTTCTGGCCTCTACTTACAAGTCAATATAAGCAGTTCATGAAAGGCTGTTTCCAACAGAACGGATCTGAGGCTCTTACTTTAGGAAGAAATTTAACTTCGTTCCTGGGTTCTGTATATTTTACTGGCAACGTTGTCCCCATTAGACTGGGATTTTTGTAGGGAAATTCCTGCGCGTTTCGTTTATTTGAAAGCTGACTTATTAAAGGGTTACTGTAGTTCGCTTATCAAGAGTCGTATGACACTGGTCATGAAAAGGATGGATGTGTTTTGAGGAATGACACTGGTCATATGCAGTGGCAATTGCTTACAGGAGTGTAAGCTGAAGCACTTGAGTGTCCCGGAGGGGCCAAGATGGTCAGATTTATCCCTGATATATTGTACGAGACTTTATGTAGGGCAGCCGTGTCCGTCAGTTTTATGATCACGAGATGACCTTCGACCCAATGTGTGTCTGATTGTGTGGCCGAACATGTGTAGTAAAAATGTTTGCTAGCTTTTCGCATGATGCTAACGGTTTTGCGTTATAGAATGTTGCTTCCTTCAGTTGCGGTGCGTGACTTTGTTAGGGCCTCCATATTTTGTCTATCCCTG
>JAEMPF020033558.1:2500-10000 GCA_022496165.2 Catalaphyllia jardinei
CTAACGCTTTGTAAATCTATCAACTGAAGATGACAGAAGTTTCTGTCGAAACATGTTTTACAAATTTAAGAGTGTTGTCGTTTTCTTTAAAATTTAACCTATCCTTTGAGGAAAAAACAAAACAAAACGGAAAAAAGAACTCTTTTCCAAAATGCCCAAAAATCAACAAAAAATTTACACAAAACCGCCAAACAGTGGTTAATGAGATAAGCAGAGAGATTTACCATCGCTTGAAACGTGACCGAGATATTAGCGCCGGCAGAAAGACCGCGTTAAGCGACGTGAAAACAGACTTCGCGTGTACCCCCGCCTTAACATGCTTAACATCTGTTCCAATCTGTTTGACTTTCCTATACATCGTCTGCATCGTGCAGTTGTTGGTTTTCCTTGAGAAAAGGGGCTATCCTATCCACACTGGAGGATAAATTAAAAACTGACTGCAACGAAATCAAAAGTGAAAATTTGTAAGGATGAATTTTGTGAAATTTACTCGTGTCGCAGTATCCGCATTGAAACTATCTATAACTCTGTCAAACATGTCAGCATTTTTCTCATTGAATTTCGTCCCCGAATTTCGTCTTAGCGGTATGATGGAAAAATCTTGCTCGTATTGGTACAGGAATTAATAATGTGATGCATTTAAGAAATTAAAATCTTCTAAATGAAGTTCTCTTGCTGGGGAGGCGTTTTGCGGCATCTGATTGTGTTGTTCGATTAACAAGAAATATTTTTTCCTTTTTTTTTTTACAAAATTTTATTTTTTTGTTTTAGCTAGAATACCATTCAAAATGTGAAAAATACCCACAGTTTTCTCGATGTCTTCGTGCTCGCTTGTCACAAACGTGGATCTGGCTGTGAGATGCTGCCATAGTAACGTGACAGCGATCATGGCCATTTTTTCTTACTATTTTGCTTGTTTCGGTCGCTTCGTTTCGGTGGTTTCGTTTCGCTCGTTTCTCTCGTTTCGGTGGTTTCGTTTCGTTGTTTCGGGTTTTACTACAATATGCACATACACTTACTCATATGTAAACATAAAGGAGTTTTACCCTTAGTTGATTGAGACGAACTACCTTGGAAAAGTTTCTGAGTGACTTGGTTAACGTTGTAATGATGACGTCAATCGTACGTCTGTCCTCTAATAGATCATAGGCGAGAACCAATCAGAATGCGACAATAACCTGGGTAATCAATGAACATGTGTGCGCTTATTATTAAAACTACGACTGGATACGTGTATGCCAACGAGCAATGGCGACTGCGTTTTCATATTTTGACTCGTTGTTTTTAGTTAACAATTATTCGCCGAAGGCGAAATAATTCTTAACTGCCTTGAACACGAGTTGTTGAAAAGTATTTTTTTGGTAAAAGGGCGACAGCAGTCATTTTGAAAATTCTCCATCCTTTTAAATATCCTGGACTTACAGTGATGGCTTCCAAATAAATGAAAAATTCATTCACAACTGTCCACCATGTTTACTTGACGACATGACAAACGTGGCGAGCTCAGTAGCCAGGCCTCGAAAATGTCATATTCACCGCCTGGAGCGGTGAGTATGTCATATTCACCGCCTGGAGCGGTGAGTATAACGAAGGAATCGCTCAATCAATCAGATTGCTGGAAGCTCTTTGTCGAGATCCGAAATTATACTAATCCTTGATATTCACCTCTGAAAATTCTACTGATGGTATTATTCACCTTCAGCTTAGTGAAAATAGAAGTATATTCACTTTGACTTTTTCTCGCAAATATTCACCAATGTTCACTTCTCCTTAGGCACCTAATCGTTGCGTAAAGAATCGATAGCATCTTAGCGATGCATTTTTTTTTAATTAGCAATGAATATTTCCCCAGTAAATGAAAGAAATAAAATCTAATTTTGTAAGTGAGCATGCAGTATCGAATGTAGAACTACTGTTTCGTAATATCCGCATTCACCACTACACTACCAGGTTGATCCGCCAAAACTCCGCAAAATGGAAAAGTGCGCACGAAGGGTTTTATTCACGAGTTGCAATGCATCAAGTGAGCGCAAGGAAGGAGTGAGCTTTAAATGCATCGCAACGAGTGAATGATAATCGTTAATAAACTCATTAATAATTCATAAGTTCATTTACCTATTAAATGGTCAATAATACAGCACATGCAGTGATTTTGTATCGATAATTTTTTTCCTTTTCAGCTGATAAAACACTTGTCATTAGTATGCGGTGTTTTATCAGATAAAAAGGCATTACACGTGGCTTATGAATATTATATTGTTGATATGTTGGTTTATGTGAAACATTTCGCAATGATATCAATGCTTTTTACTTTAAGTTTAAACCTGGAATATTAGGGTTTTACAAGGTTCCGGTGGGGATAAACTCTTTGAATAAAAGTTTTCCAGATTCGTGCTGCGCGACAACAGTAACAACAAGTTTCAACCTCGTTCCCAGGGCCTTTTTCCTGGAAAGCCTTGGAAACGAGGTTGAACAAGTTTATTTCTCTCTCACTTTGCCTAGTTAGATACAATTGTTCGATAAAGAAAAAAAAAAAACAGTTCATTGTCTTAGGTTACACGTGGTTCAAGGTTATTCCAGAGTGGAGTAGACGAAAAACTCATCAGAGAACGTACCTGTCATGTATCTAATGAACTGTTTAAGTATAAAAAAGCCAGCGAAGATCAAGCTAAACATGTTTCTAACATTTTGAGCGCAGATTAAAGTAGTAATCACAATAGTAACCTTAAAGAAGAAATTAAACGAATTTCCGGTGAATGACAAGGCTGATAGAAAACGTGTAGAAAAGATTTCTTTTCTTTTTTCGAATATGTCAAGTTTAGTGACTGTGAACAAAATGTCTTTGTAAATGGGTAAATAAGAAAATGAAGGATTTTTAAGGTAATGTTACTTCTGAGTAATAAATATTCATAGATTTTGTGCAAGTTGTCTTTGTGCATAATTTAGTGGTATATACCACTTTCACTGGAGGGGTGTATATACTGTTCAAGTTTTCATTGGGTATCCAAACACATCCACGTGATGCGGTATACATGCATACTACATGAATTGTAGTTGACTTTATAAAATATTAATGAGTTTGAGAAGATGCCTTTCACCATTCTCTTTGCACAGTTCTATGAAAAATTTAATACGCGAAAAAATTCCGTGACTCGGCCGTCAAATTGGCTATATCAGTGTCGAAGTGGTGCACTAAGACTTCTCAGTTGTGATAGTGCAAAGGTCGATTACTAGATTGTTGTGTTTGCTATACCACTCTGCCATCCCAGAAAGAAATATATAAGTCACTGCACGGATTGACTTTGAGGTAGCACGGTGCACTAAATTCCTCTCTTCCTCGGCATTTTTAGTCGTCCGTTAAAGTCTAAAATAGGACACCATGTCTTAAAAAGAACATAGTGGACCTTGGGAACACGATGGGAGACTTATGCGAAGACGAGAGTGACATTTGTATTACCCGCACATCAAGGAGAATTCCGCGCAGGGACCTTTTTCCATCAGGGACCTTTTCCATCGCTTGTAGCGCCAAATTTTAAATCGTGTAAGTCAAAACACGCAAAGCAATAATGAAAATAGCCGAAAACGGCGCAACATCGACTGCTCCTTGTCTTTTTCAATTTATACAGTAGACTGATCGCTTAGGTACACTAGGGCTTTTAAAGAAGAGGTATTAAGCCTTTATTCTAAACATTTTTCTAAGCCGTCGATCCTGGATAAGGTTTGTCAAACTGATGTTGAAAATGCGCCTGTTTTATTTTTATTTGTATGAAATACTGCCTTTATTAATATTCCGATTGAAATTTTTCTCCATGCAGAAATAACATATTAGCGACTTAGGTACACTAGGGCACTCTAAGTTCCCGATCTGAAGGAAGACTATGCAAAATTCTATGTTTATACGATGACCATAAGTTTTATCAAAATGATGATTTCTAAAACTTATTCTGAAAAACTTCAAAAAGGGTCGCTTTGGAATTCCAACTCCGCCCCCGCTGACAGTAGCCTGCAGTCAGACATAATGAAGCATCGTTAAGGTGTTGGAAAACAGCGCGGTAAATTTAAATTCAGAGGGGTAAACATCTGTTTATGCGCGCGATTCACTTATCATCAAAACTCCCTCCGAGTGCGTACCGTTGTGTAACTGAAATAGGTTGTAGACAAGAAATGCAGCGCGTTGATCGGGAGCTCCATTTGGAACTAGCAGAATCCCCGATTAACTCTGCCTTTATTCACATGTCTCCACCTATTCTAAATGGTTGCGACTCTCTATTTTACCTCAAAATAATGTGTGAGGGGCTCGGAAGAAAACGCCCCTGACATTCAGCTTGGAAATATACTTTGCATTAACGCACCTATCTAGTGATATGTATATCAAATTCAGTGATTTAACAACTCCACACCTTTGCTTGTTCTGTGGTCATTCAATATTTCAGCTATATTTTCGATATTTCAAAATTACATATACTGGTAAGCAAGTTGCACAGTGGGACTTCTAAAACAAAAGCAGGTGCATTGTGTTGGAAGTCCCACTGTGCAACTTGCTCATCAGTATGTAATTTTGTACCATGTGATCGGGTCGTGCAAAGGGCCTATTGGGCCAGATGAGCATGATATTGTAGCCATATTAGGTCAGTGACTAGATATCTCTGGATATCGAGACAGTAGACACAGCTTCTGATTGACTTATTAAAAAGGTCGGTATGGTAATGTAGAGTTGGATAAAATGATCTACTCACAGGTCCCGCAGCTTGGTATTGCTACGAAAGATACCTTCAGTTACGTTTTTCAACTGGTTGTTTTGCAGGTACCTACCAACCAATAATCACAATCAGTGTCAATATAATTGTACGATAAAAGAAAAATTAAATAGTGTGTGCTTAAAGGTTGCATTCCCGATATAATATACCACGGTGTAAGTGTGGGGTGTTTTATCAGCTAATAAAACACTTGTCATTAGTATGTGATATTGTTCGTGACTTATGAATATTAATTATTTTCCAAGACAGCAACTGAGTTAACAAATGGTGATTACATAGTTAATGATCTTTAAACTTATTGCACACACAACGCTGCACAGTATTCGGGGAAGAAACCTTTCACCATTCTCTTTGCACAGTTCTTCCACAAATTTATAAGCCAAAATTTTAGAGACTTGTCAGTTGTGTAAGTGCAATGCTCGATTGCCACTGAGATTTTTCTCTTTCCTACCATTCTGCCATCCCAGAAAAAAAACTTAGAACACTTCACGTATTGACTTTAAGTAGCATTCCGGATTAAATTACCTCTCTTCCTCGGCATTATTGTTCTTCCGAATTGAAAAACTCCGGAACAGGAAGCGATGTCTTGTTCAGTTACATGCAGAAACGTTCAAAACACGTGTGAGATTGATTTTCTGGCATACCAAATAAATGTCTAATGTTTTTCTCGTATGTTAATTTCCAATTTTTACAAATGTATAATTCTCTATTGACGCACGCTTTTCCAAGAATGTTTTTTAAGCCGTTCAAAAAACTCGCCGCAAGGGATTTAAATCGGGTCTAAACGACTGGTGTGATGTTTTTACTTCATACATACTGACATTTCTTCATGACCGACATATTTTAAAGGTTGGAAGCCATTTACGGGTAACAGCTGCTAGAAACGGCGCCAATTCCACATCTTGGTGCTAAATTCAGTCTATGTTGGCAACTATATATTTCCTATTTTGTTATTTGTTTTTTGACTAATTTGCCGACAGAAAGACTTTACTTTTAAAAGAGAGACAAAGATAATTAGTGCTTCTAAAAATAACTGATTTATAAATGACATCGCAAATTTGCAAATGCCTACAATTACAAAGCATGAAAAGGAAATGGGTCAACCGCGATTTAAAAACAACCAATGTGAAAACCTCGTTTAAAAAAAAATCAGAATACGGTAGCTCTTATAAAATAGTTTGTATAAAGTAGCTACTCCTTTAATCTTTATAAGTACTGCTAAACAAGACGCGGAGTCTTTTCCACAGCCGGTTTTCTGGTACGGCTATGCTGGAAAGTGCTGGCTTATTACGATGCCCAATAAAAAGAAGACTGCTAAGACCGTCTTCGAGGAAACAGAAATTAACAACACCAGAGAAGGAGGGAACCATCTGGGTGGATTGGCTCCAAGTTCCTTCTTGGGAGCAGTAAGTTAACGATAAAATCGAAGAATGGGTGGGTCAGGTGACAAAATTGGCTTAGTTGGCTTTGTCGTAGTCTTAGCTTGCTACGTAGGATTTACTTTTGGATTAAAAAACCACTAGACAGACTTTCTGAGAACACTTCCTGAATTAAAAGATCTACTTGCACCTTTAGATCGCGCGATAGCTGATGGCCTGATAGCGTCCATTACAGGTCACAATAGATCAATTTCGATATGTTAATTCAGCCTGAAACAATAGACCTCAGCACGAGGCTCTGGGGAATAAATACAGAGTTTGTGGGGTTTATTTCCCAGAGCCTCGTTCTGAGGTCTATTGTTTGACTCTGAATTTTAATATATCGAAATTGGTGTATTGCACACAAGCTGAACGTGAACTGCTGGCCCTGCCAGTGAGAATGAGGCTAATAATCCGAACTCAACAGCAGCGTTAGAGGATATACGATAAGCTTATATCTCTAGTCTACTAGACCAAGCGATGCGCATGAGCCACCAAAAGACACGCTGTGGAACGCAAAATGCAAGTAAAGAATCCGTCTGAATGGAGACCTTGATAAGGTGAAGGTCTCGATTTCTGTAAAATCTTTTAAAGCTGCCGAGCTTGCCACACAGAAGGGTACTTCTAGTTTGGTTACTGTTTTGCCAATAAGAACTATGAATTTCAATTTAACAGGAGTAAGTTCCGAGATGCTGTGAAAATCAAGTACGGCTGGTGAGTTCCTGGTACGCCCTATATTTGTGTTTGCAGAACATGGTCATTGTGGACCGCACTATGATAATTACACAAATGGGGTGGATTTATCATCCAATACCATAATGCTTTGAGGGATTTGGAGGCGGAACTACGTCGCATGGTATGCGATGGTGGCGAAAAAGAACTAGTCTTGCAAGACGCCACTGGAGAAGAGCTGAACAGGGGACCCAATACCGTATGGCTGGATATAGTTGCTAGGGGATTCTTGGAGAGGCAGAGGTCGGCTTTCTTTGATGGCAGGGTTTGCCATCCAAATGCAGACTCCTGACCAGATCCAGACCAGATACTCAGCAGTACAAAACAGAGAAGAAGCGCCAATACGCTAGCCATGTGTTAGAAGTAGAGCAAGCTACAAAGTCACTTACGCCATCAGTTTTCAGCACGACAGGAAGAAAGGCGGTAGTATGTAATTGATACCATAGTAGACTTGCTTAGTTTGTTGCTACAACGAAAAACGAAAACTATGCGACTGCCATGTCATGGATCAAGGCAAGAGTGTATTTTGCGCCCCTGTGAGTCCACTAAGAACTGTCGCACATTGACGTAGACATTGAAAAACGGCATGCAAA
>JAEMPF020033559.1:0-12500 GCA_022496165.2 Catalaphyllia jardinei
GCTGCTCTCAACTCTCTTTCCACTAAGAACTGAGCCAAATCTAGTTTCGATTGAATCAAATCCGTGAAAGCCGTTTCTTTATAACGGTTCAAGAAGGTGTACACGTCGCGTCGTCCTTCACATCGTAAAATCTGTTGCATGGCCTCGTAGTCCATGTCTTCGGATCCCATACACCATTTCAAGTGACATTGACAGAGGCGTAGAAATCTCGGGAACCACACCACTTCACTGCGTAACATGTTGCTTCAACTGATGACATCGCACGAATCCTTCCTCTTTTAGCAGATGACTCAAAATGCGTTGATCGTCGCTGCTCTTGGGATGAAGATCCAATAATAAGTATCCCAAAGGGCGTTCCGTCACTCTGCGATAAGTGTCTTGCACGTCTTGCCATTGCGTGGGAAAGGCTTGGAGAAGGAGATTGCGCATTCCCAATTGATCGCGCGGGTTCTTGAAACTCACGATGTAATGGGCATTGCGAGAGATGCTCTTGGCGAATTTGCCGGGTGGAAACATGTCTTGGCACAAGTACAACACGGTGATGTTTTGGTGATGAGAATGTTTGGTGAAAAGATCCAAGACGCGTTTGTCGTTGCCTCCTTCTTCCATGAGATCGTCTAAGACCAGTAATCCTCCTTTTCTCTTGGGAAACCAAACGGGTAGTAATTCGGAATCTGGAATCCCTTCGTGAAACTTGATACCGTGTTCTTTCATGCGTTTGAACCCGTCTTGCCACGATCCGTAACAGTAGTAGATCCGTTGGGGCGGGGTCTCAAAAAGATCCGAGTTCTCCACTAACAATTGAGTGGTGAAGAAGGTTTTTCCACAACCCGAAGGGCCCACGATCATCATGCTGGACGGGGTGTGGAATCGAAATGCTTCACGTCGTGCCATGGTCGAAATGACCTCGAAAGCGTGTTCTCCGGTTCTAAAATAAATAGGAGGGGACTGAGCGAGGATTCGAACCTCGGACCTTTGGGTTATGAGCCCAACGCACTGACCACTGTACTACTCAGTCCATCGCCCTCTTGGGTGGATGAAAATAAAAAAGTCGACCCCGCGTGGAATCGAACCCCGATCTCTCGAGTGACAGTCGAGGATACTAACCATTGTACTACAGAGTCATCACATGTGATTTCTTTAATGAACTTCAAAATAAAACATTACAACAATAAATGGCGCACGCCGCAACGAGAGGCGCACGTGTCTTGCTCACACTCACACTTGGGATGCCAGTCGTTTTGTTGTTGTTCGATCAATGTTTTCAACATCTGTCCTACTTTATGATCATTGTGCACGTAATCGTGCTTGTCGAATCGATTCAAAAACTCTTTCATGCTCTTGCCCTGCGAACGATCGATCAAGAAAAATAACGCATAATCGCCGCAACTCTGACTGTAAATGGATTGAAGACTCTGGCCGTTTTGGATCACGATCTTCCAATGACGATCTAACCACGACAGTAAAGGTGTCGTCGTCTGGTACGTCTCCAAGGGTAAAGCGTAACTGTCCAGGACTTCGCACTCGTCCCTCCACGTCCACAGAGCGATCCAATGACGACCCGGTTGACCTTGTCGATCCGTGTTGACGATGTAAGCCACGGGTCCCTCCTGGTCGGGCGGGGGGTCCGGTAATCGATCGCAGGGTCTCGTCCCATAGAAGTAGGGTCTCAGCGACGGTTGACTTTGGGCTAATTGATCCAATTGTACGTTGTTCAAAGCTACTTTTTCCATCTTCTTCTTCTTTAGACTTGGTACACGTCGTACTGCACAGTGTAGTTGCTGTTGATCTCCATCAGATTTTCAAATTCAGCGTAGACGATGGCCGTCACGTTGGTCCCTTGATCGGCACCAAAATCCAACACCAATCGTATTTCTCCGCTCAGCTTGGGGTTCAACACTGGACTGTTCAAACAACCGTTGGCAGCATTCTCAAATACGAACAGGGTGCAGTGGTGACCGTAGCCCCAATCTTCAGCTCTCACCATGTTGCCTCGACTCTTGCAAAGACTTCCCGTGGCTTGGAGAAACTGTCTGTAACCTCTCATGTTCTTGCTGTCATCCGTGCGGATCAATTCCAAGGGCACATAGGGATAGGTTTCACCTCTCACCATTTGTTTGATACTGGTCAGATTGTAATGCTTGAAGGAGAAAGGGTATTGTCCAGCGTCGCCATTGAAAGCCACCGAACTGACCAATGCCACCACCACCATGTAGGGTAAGCGATTCTGGAAAGGATTGTTGATCTCGTAGTGACGGGTGTTCTGTTGGATGTTGTAGGTCCTGATCTCACTTCTGACGGTGGGATAGCTCACCACTTTCTTTCCACTGTCTATGATACCCATGAGTTCTCTGTAGACCGAGGGATTGAGTCTCACTTGGCAGAGATAGAGCTTGACTTTGATATCTTCAGGATTCAATCGAAAGGTAATGGCACCTCGATATCGCATACTCCAGATATCCGGTGAATTGAAGTACATCTGAATACCGATCTGCACGTTGGGGACCAACAGTTTGCTCAGGTGGAAGACTTCGATGTTGGGTGTGAAGCACAGGACATGGGATTTTCCTCCAGCATGCTTGGCGTTTTCCAGGGCCAAGGTTCTCACGACGTGTTGGTTTTCTAAACTCAACGCTGCAAAATCGGCATGGGTTTGATCCAGTTGATTGGCTGTCAAGGTGTCCGGGAGATCGATGGCATTAAACCATCCTTGAGGCTTCAAAATGGTCTCTCCGTCATCTCTGTTGTAATTCAACAAGGTTTCCAAGTAAGCCTTGTAGTGGTAGGTGTCGGTCTGTGGACTGATGAG
Source organism: Catalaphyllia jardinei (assembly GCA_022496165.2). Lineage (NCBI taxonomy): Eukaryota > Metazoa > Cnidaria > Anthozoa > Scleractinia > Caryophylliidae > Catalaphyllia > Catalaphyllia jardinei. Next base: position 2,810 of record JAEMPF020033559.1, read on the forward strand.
CGTACCGTTGAGTCGAACATTGATCTGCTTGAAGAGGGAGTGAGCAATGTTGTTCACCAGCTAGGTGTGCTCCGCGGCTACACTGTTGGTCGCATCGTTTTTCTTCAATGTCCATTCCAATTCGAAGTAACTGCGAGAGAGATCCACGTAATCTTCTTGGGGATCGATCTGGAAATCGATGGGGTTGATACCAGTGGTGAAAGGATGGATGGGCACCATCCGATAACTCGAGATGCTGACATCGGTCGGAGGGACCCGGAACAGACTCAACACGGGGTTCTTGACCGCCGCCGAACCGGCCACGGGTAAGATGTCCGTCATCGTCTTCTTCTTGTTTTTCTCCTGCGAGACAACGCTGTCCTGACCCAATCGTAGTTCAGGCGTTTTGTGCGTGAAGGGAGAAAGGTACCTCCCTTTTGTACTCTCCGTCTTCTCCCTCGTGACAAGTCACTGACGATGGGAGGTATGCGACGAACGCGTCTCGAATAGATGGGGTTCATGATCCAAAGATGTCGTCGAGTTTCTTCTTGGCTCTCTTGTTGATCTCTTCCAAGGCTTTGCGCTTGACCACTCGTTTGCCAGCTTTCTTAGCACCGCGAACACCTCCTGGGACGTTTATGGGCAACCCGAGTGGCGTACCCGTTTTTAAACCTTGCCAACCAGCACTCGCCGACGAAGACACCAGATCTCGAAAGAATCCCTGTCCGATTTGTTCGTCGGGTCGAAACCGAGTCAAACTACCTCCTCTCATGTCTTCTTGAAATGTAGTGTCACGATGGTATTACCTTCTCCGAACTTGACCAATTCACCTGTGGTCTCTGCCACTTGCGTCTCGATAATGTCGACGACATCCTTACGGACCAGTATATATTGGATGTGGAGGGGTTCGTAGTAGTGCGAGCCTTTGCCCTGGCGTTGGTAATGCACTTCTCGCAACAGATCCGTGACTTGATTCCCCACCACGCCGCTGCCTCCCACGTCCGAATACACGAACAGCGACCGCGACGGTTTCCCCACCGCCACTTCAAAGGCTTTGTTGACGTTGATCAAACGCCAGTTGCAATACACGCTCAGTTCCATCATTCCGTCGTGAATGGTCCAGAACGTGGGTGTTCCATCCTCGTCGAACACGTCTGCCGTCAGTCTGTTCAAGGTGGGGATGCTGTCGTCGGTGAACACTTGCTCGATGTTGGGTCCCAACTTGGTGTGACCGTTCACGCTCTCTCCCTCGATCCATCCCATCTTCTTGGCCAACTCTTGGTTGAACAGAAGTTTCGGTCGACTGCCCAGCGTGTTGGTTCGAATCGTGAACCGATTGTCCACCACCAGATCCTCGCCTTCCACGAAAAAATCCACGTAGGTTTTCTTCCCGTCGACGGTCAAGTAGGTGGCACCCTGTTTGGGACCGTCCTGGTTATAGATGCGGCGTTGCTGGAAAAACGCCATCATGGATTTCATGAACCCCACCCCGTCCACGTTGTAGAACACTCGCTCCACATCGTCTGCGTCGAACGTGGCCACGCCGGCCGTGGTGGAGCTGGCACTGTTGATCCTGATCCATTCGTACTTGGCCAAGGTGGGGTTGGGTCCCTGGGTGGTGACCAGGGGAGGAATCGACACCTGGGTGTCGGGTAAGGCGATGGCACTCAAGCCCACTTTCCATCCCGTCCCTTCCAATCGAATGGGATGCGGTAAACGAATCTTGAAGTGGTTGGGGCGTTGTTGGGAAACTCGCTCTTGACTGCTGTGACTGGGTAAAGTGACGTAAAAGTCACTCATACTTGAAATGCAAAGTCACGGTCGTCACACCCGACACGAAATCCACCAACGTCCCGTCGTTCTCGGCAACTTGCGTCTCGACAATGTCGATCACGTCGCTGCGTACCGGCATATATTGCACCGTGTCCGGTACAAAATGTCTCTCCTCCAAGGAGTAAGGGATCTCCCGCACCAGATCCGTGACTTGATTGCCCACGATCATACTACGCATGGCATTCGAGTACAAGTACAACGGTCGATGATTGTGTCCAAACGCTCTCTCGTAAGCCCCGTCCAAATCCATAAAGACCCAATTGATGAAGACGCTCAGGTGTAGGACATCAGCATCCACTTTGTAAAAGATCTCGTCTCCATTGCTGACGGGTCGGACCAGATCGACGGCTTCCGGCACCTCACGGGTCGGGAACTCTCTCCTCAAATTAGGACCCAGCACGTAACCCGCTCGTCCGTCCTGCAAGGTTCCCATTTTCACCCAACCCATGACCTTCGCCAATTCCAATCCGATGCTGAACTTGGGATAACGCGGTGCATTGTTGACCCGGATAGTCGTGCAGGTCCGCGAATTTTCGAGGGGGGCTTCCCCGTCCTGGGCGCGGTTCATCACCGTGTAAGTCCATTGGTTAGGATCTCCTTTCTTGTGCTATCGTAGATCCGACACAGTTTGGTCGTTCAAGGCCCATAGATATCGATCCCGTACAGCATTGAAAAAGTCCGTGCCGGTCTTGGGAGGGGTTGGAAAATCGGTCTCCTTCACTTCCACCCTCTCGTGCGCATAGATGCCCGCCTGTGAATCCGACAACTCTTCCCAATCGATACGAAACAGGAACGGATTGTCCAACTTGATCCTTCGAGGGGCTTCGGGTAAAAACACACTGGTGACGCCCACTCTCCATCCCGGTTCCTTGAACTGTAACGGGTAAGGCATACGGTTCTTGAAATGGTGGGGTGCATTGTCTGGGAATTCCAACGTGCTGGCATGACTCAACAATTGCACGTAAAAATCTTTCATGATTGCAACGCGCGTTTCTCGACCCAAGTGTCGTACTTGTCTGGCCAACCTTTCCAACGCACCAACACTTTATCCCCTTTACGTTTGACGATTTTTTCTACCCTGAGGAGATCGTCGTCCTTCACCGTGACTTTCTGCAGATCCTCCGCGTAAAAGGTTCCCTCCACGGGCGTCCCGTCCCACTCCTTGATCTTGTAGGTGGGTACGATGCCCGTCACCACTCGACTCACCACGATCCAACCGGGTAAATACCCCTTTCTGAACGTACGGTACTTTTTGTTCAATCGCACGCGATCGCCCGCTTTTAATTTGGCCAGAGTCCGTTGGCCTTGCAATCGTTGGGTCTTTGCGTTTCATCAAAGCTTGAAAGGTCTTGTTATAGAATTCCTTCCCATCATCCGTCTGCAATCGACGCGGGACACGCCCGTCACTGCGTTTCAGGATCTTCTCGAATGCCGCCGTCACGTTCTTCCCGGTCTTGGACTTGACGGGTTCCACCCACGCGTACTTGGACAACACGTCCACCACCGTCAACAAATAACGATACCCTCGATTGGATTTGGCAATGTTTCCCACCTCGATGAGATCCGCCACCCACTGTTCGTCCATGCCAAACACCAACACGGGCAGAGTACGAAAACGGCGTCTCGTCGGTTTGTGAAGCGTGTAGCCCAAATCGGCTTCTAACTTTTCGCGGACTTTGTTCACCGATAACTTATGCGACTTGGCAAATCGTTCCACGCCTCCCAGACTCCCTGCCACGCTAGGATCTCGGTACCAAGACAAGACCTTGGCATAACGATCCACCTTCTTCTTCTTTTTCTTCTTTCTCTTCATAATAGACTCAAACGCACCAGACAATCCCGGAAGAGGTCGGGATGATTTTTACGAATGAGTGCGTACCATCCAAATGAAAAGGGTTGCTTCTTCAACCACAATATAAACACCACGAAACGCCCCACATTCTCTTCCACGTGCGTGGCCAAAAACACCGCACACGGGTCATCGCTCAAAAAGGTGGGAGTTGGAGTCGAACCGTATTGATCGTACACACTCTCGCAACGCGCGCACAGAGCGTTCCATTCAGTCAAGTCAGACATGATTCTCAAAATGACTTTTATTGATCGATATATCGCACTTTTAATCAGAATCGGACCCTTCATATTCGATGGGGGTTTCCCTTACATCAGACTCCAATTCTTCAAAAACGTACAACTTATAATATTTACATTCTTTCCGACAACACTCATCCCCGTGCAGCCTCCACTTCAAAGCTCGACTGCTATCGTCCTGGACGTAAAACGCCACTCTCATGTTTTCCTTGCAATCACTGCAAAGTTCACGTTCGTTGGCTTCGAGAGCATCGAAGAAGAACCGATCCTTCCAGTCCGAGACCTCCCGTCCGAGTCGAAGCGCCAGATCCACCACGTGGTTACACACATCTCGGTACGTCCTGGCAGGACCCAAATTCACGGGACGTTTCAGATGGGCACTCAATCTCTCGGTCAAATCACGCGCATACGTAGCAGGGGCCACCAATCTCCGGATCTCTTGACGCATCATGAACGTCAACGATTCGGTGCCCAACAGACAATCACCCTCTTCCAAGGTCTCGGGAGGACACGACAAAGGCTGAAACAAGATCTTGTCCAATCCCTCGACGTAACTCATCAAGCACCAGTTACGAGTGAACAGGTAGGCGTACTGTCGAGTTTTCAACAAAGGTAGAATCTGACGTTCCCACTCGGGACGTTTCCCCAATAATTGGTTCACCGTCCATTCCCACTCGGGTCGCTGATAGAACAAAAAGTCAAACAAGAACAGTTCTCTGGAATCATCCAAACCATCCAAGGGCGTGACCTTCCATCCACAAACGGACTCGATCAAACTACTAATCTCGTTACTGTTACTGTACAACACTCTCTTCGTCATCGCGAACACAGTAATAACAAAAAAATGATTTACAAAAGATATTTATATACATGCATGTCCCTATTTCTGATTGGTGTATACGACATGTCCTTATAAGGACCTACAAAGTCACCATTGGTCAGGAGAAATAAGCACGTGCACCATCACGCGCATCCCACGCCTGAATCCACCCCTGGATCACTCGGCACCCAAAGTTGATTGTTCATCTCTTTCATAAACACATCCACCGTCGCTTCCTTGTCTTCTTTCTCCCTATACACTTTCCAACCAGCTCGAAAGGCATCGGCCAATCGACTCACATCAGCGCGTTCCTTTTCGTGGTCTTCACTAAACTTCAAGATAGCTTTGGCCAGGACCGCTCTGTACCTGTTCATTTTACAACCCAGCGTCGACACTTCTTCCATCAAGATGGTATCGATGATTCGTTGTAACAGTGAAAACAAGAAATCGGGTTTCTCCTCCTTCTCCTCCTCTACAGTCTTCACAGGTTCGTTCTGAGGCACTTCCATCTCTTCACCGCCAATCGTCAAAGTGTATGTGAACACCTCAACTCGTTCACCTTTATACAATTCCTTCTTGCCCTTATTTGGGCAGAAACGTACCCATTGGTCAGAATCATTTTTTGACCTTATTTGGTCATAGACACAGCTCATTGGTCAGAATCATCTTGACCTTATTTGGTCAACCTCACACTTCATTGGTCAGATTTTCACGCGTGATCGGAAAAGTACGACTGCTCACGTGATTCCCAACCTACATAAAGCGCCACACTCACCGTGTCGTCATTTCATTTTTCCTCCGGCACCATGAACGAGCACAGCGTCGAAGAACAAGAATCTCCCACACGGTACATGTTACCGGAAGGTCAATTAGGACAGATGGTGGACCCACCAACCGGCACGCCCCCCAAGAAAAGAAAAAAGAAGACATGTGAGGGCGCGGTCGATTATTCTCTGAACGAACATTCGCCGGCCAAGTATCCCACCTTCAATCAGAAGAGAAAGAAGAAGAAGAAGAACAAGAAGAACAAAAAGCTCAAGTCAGGTAAATCCGTGCACTTTCATTCCACCGTTACATTGAAAACCGTCTTTCGCAAACTCCAAGATCAACTCGAAGAAATCAATTTAGTCGACGAAGAGGAATGTACCTCACGCGTCACCGCCTTCGCCTTGAAACGAACCAGTCAGAAAGAAACTTTAAAATACCTGCACCAATATCGTCCCCTCACGTCCAAACGTAAACTTGTACTCAAACACATACAAGATACATTGCAAAGAGAAAATGGTAACCAGTCTTCTTCTGATTCTCCTCCACAGACCCCGTCGAAGAATTCGACCCCGATGAATTCCTGCAAACCCTCTCCAAGCTGAAACAAGAAAAACCCGAAGAACCCGTCTACAGAAATCCTTCACCACCCGACACACCCCTCTTGTATCCTTGCCCGGTTCATCCCAGTCAAGCTTTGGAGCCAAGAGAAACCGACACCCAGTGGGGTCATTGGGAATATTTCAAGTGTCCCGTCCAAGGTTGTTTTGTCGTGTGCGGCGCCAACGACGTGGGGCCATACCTAGACTCAGCCCAACGACAACTCTACGAGAAATGCCGTCAATTGCCCTTGAACAAGATGAAGTGCTACTGTTGCAACCCGTTGGCCATGACCATGTCCCATTCCGAAAGGAACCCCAATCGGCTCTTCTTGAAATGCTCCAAGCGATTATGCGATTTTTTCCAGTGGGTCGACGAATACCCCACAGGAAAAAGACGCCTCTGGTTAGAAGCCGACAAGTTCATTCCACTCTTTGATGGCAAAGTGATCAAACGCAGCTTCCAAGATGTCCTCAAAGAAACCCCCCTCCAGAAAGGGGTGCGTCAAAGCATCGACCGACACATGGGTCCCTTCGAAGGCAATTGGCACCCTGAAGACCTCACCCCCAAAGAAAAACTGCGGTTAGAAAAAAGGGGACTGGTCACACCCAAGTTCAATGACGTGGTCCGTGATGCAGTGCAAAAAGAAGTGGAATGGTACATGAGCAAGTGACGTGTCAAGCATTCATTGGTTCACTCCCTTTTCATATAGAGACATTCGTTTTCAAAACCAAGTCATTTCAAACATGGAGGTCATACAGGACAATCTCTGCTTCATTCTCGACTTAGAAGGATTCTTCATCAACAAAACGTTTCATGCCAGAGAATTGGGTTACTACACTTGGAACGGAGAACATGGCCGCCATGCTTTCTTCATCCCCATCCCCTACAAGACTTTAAACGAGCAAGACCAACGAACCGTCCATTTTGTCTGCCGCAAAATCCACGAACTCACTTACCAACCCAGCCGTCAAGAACATTTTCAAGACCCTCACGTGATACCCAAATTGGTCAAGGACATTCACGACATGTACACGGAATGCAGTCAAGGCAAGAGAACTGTCATAGGCTACAAGGGAGGTCACGTGGAAAAAGACTTGTTACAAACATTGAACTTACCTTCACTCGATCTAGAAACATTAGGTTGTCCCAAATACAATGTCTTAAGAAGCCAATTTCATTCTCTGTTACCCAGTTGCGGTTTCCATCGCGATGAACAAGTACATCATTGTCCTGTCACTGAATGTCACGCCTTTTGGCTATGGTACCAATCCTTGTGTCATTAAAATTTAAAAAATGGTTCATCCTGTGTGATCATTGACTTTTGACAGAGGTGGTGGGGTTCGACCCCGAAGGGGAACCCCAATGAAAAAAATTAAAATTGACTAAAAAATTCTCTCAGCAGTTCCAAATCAGGAAGACGACTCTCCATCTCTTCCTTGACCCTCTGCCTCTCCACGCTATTGCCATACTGGTCATGGGTCCTGACCAGCATGCCCAGACACTGCCGTAATTTCTGGATCACCCTCAGGATAAGATCCATTCTTCTTTTCATGAGGCGGTGAACGGTGTCCCTGGTGGCACGACGTCTCTTCGTCTGCACACGTTCCCACTCATCACTTATTTTCTCGATATTGTCATCTATATCCCGGAGGATGGCTTCGTAACTGCGCGTGGCAGGCATGACGGCGCTCTAGACCAGTGTAATACTGCGAGTGACGAAACCCCACACTCGCCTCCTTTATGTCTAACATCTCCACCAATCACAGATCTCCTCTTCCGTGACGTCAGAAAAGAGGGGGGATAGGGGGGTATCCCCCTCTCGTAACGTCAACAAAAAAAACACGTGACACCCCCTACTTAAGAGTGAGTGCTCATCTCCCCCTCTCATCATTCATGATGGCTTGCAGACAAAGTCTACGTTTGCTAGGGATGGGACCTGAACTACTGCCCTTCCAAGACAAATGCTTCATCTGTCAATTAGATCTAGACATTGCCTCCGTCACGTGTTGTCGCGTGATGCCCTGCTGCGGAAAACTCCTCCACAAACGCTGTTTCCGAAAAGCCTACGAAAACAGTTTTCAATGCGGACATTGTCGACTCACGACCAACGAAGACAGCAACAGCACACAAAGCACCCACGAGGAACTCCAAGCCAATGAAAGCCTGGACGAATCCGACGAAAACCCCGTCTGGGTCACACCCCCGGAACTACAAGGCCCCACCCAAATCGAAAGGGCCAGAACCGCCATCGCCGAGCTCAGGAGCAGTGCCGTCGCCCACCAACTTCACGAACCAGGCACTCCCTCGTGGGATCGTCTACCACACCCCATCGATCCCATGGTCTGGTACCTCATGTGGGTCAACCTCGAATGGTTCGTCTCCACCAATCCTTACGGACCACGCCCACTCTTCATTCACGCTACCATCTACACACCCGTCGAAACTGTGCGAAGGATCAGAAAAACCCTCTATCAACTCATCAATCACAGCATCCCCGGTGAAGTCAGACCCTGTCTCCAATCCGTCCATTACAGACTTCGATTCTATCACATCGAAGAGCATGTGCAAAGGCAACCAGCCAACTTCGCCTACCCCTACAATCCCGACGAGGTCACCGTCACGCACATACGCTTCACACGGTACTGGTCTCCTCCAGTGTACCCGGAAGATTATCCCTACACCACAGACATTCAACCCATTCATCCATCCATCCCACGACGAGGATGATGATGTCCAAGGACTGTGTAATAAAATGGTTTTTTCACCTCTTACCATGGGTGTCTGTTCTCGTTTTCGACTTCCTGACCTCATGCCCGATCCTATGACGTCACTTCCGGTTTGGATGACGTCACTTCCGGTTGCCATGGCGACACTTCCGGTTGTTATGATGTCACTTCCGGTCAGCCTCGTTCCCATGTTGGCCGAGCGGCCCTAGGTCCTCACCCAAACTCGGGTCCAGAACCCTGCGGGTCAAATACCACGTGACCCAAGTCACGTGGGCCAAATGCGGCTCTCTGATTGGTTAAAATTCGAATTACGGCTCTCTGATTGGCTACCGGCCATACCGACCCCCTTTACTACTTCTATGATCTATTAGTAAATCAGACGCACGGCAACATGGAATCTACTTGTTTTGTATAATAACGAAAAGCCTTTTTTGTTTCTAAATGTTTCAACATAACGCGAAAGCCGGCCTTTTGCCCCGTCTTTGCCCCGCCTTTGCACGAAAAAAGCCATTTGACGCGATCTATGATATACAAAATGAAGCAATTTCATTGGTTGCTATGCGTAACAAAGAGTTGTGATTGGTCGAGACAAATCACGCCACTGCCAAACATGAATCGAGCCTCGCTCCTCGTTGAATAAAAACTTACAGCGAAAGCAGCATTGAACTGCGAAATCTGCAAATCTTGAAGAAAATGCTGGAAAAATCAAGTCAATTTTTGTCATCGGAGCAGCCCTGTGAGCCGAAAAGCTTGGACGTTTCCTTGAAAATTACAGGAGTTTAAAAAATACCCTCGGAAAACTTGTGGTTGCGGTCAACCTAGAAGCCATTTCATTCGAGTTTTGAATGAAAGGAGCGTAAATGACGGCGGAGATTTT
>JAEMPF020033560.1:0-5000 GCA_022496165.2 Catalaphyllia jardinei
TAGCATCGACACCATTATAACTGAGTTTTATAAAACCAAATTGATTGTAAGGCTGGTACTACGGGCAGAAGGGCAAAATTTATTGGCCTTGCAATCAATTTGGTTTTATAACACTTCGAGTGACGTCTGGTACGAGCATTTCTTGATCAAGAGATCCGGCAATAACAAGCTAGGCAGATTGCGAGTCCCCTTCACGGAGATGGCGGCTGGTCTCCCCCAAATGTTGAACAATCTCATCTGTCGGTGTACAGTTGCTATCAAAGTCCACTAATGTGCAAGTTAGTCCATTTTCAGAGATATTCTATCAATTTCAAACGACGTAATCTCTGAATTGTCTAGCATTTCAATAGTCTGCTGGACGATGTAGAGCTCTCAAGTTGATTTGTTGGCAAAGCCAGTGGGATCTGCAACGGCGCGGCCGTTGATTGTGACGCCGCAGGCGTTACCCTGCTAGTGGGGTCGGGGGGCATGCTCCCCCGTGGAAATTTAAAAAAAAATGGAAGTAGCCAACACGTGTTTTCCCTCCGGCATTCTGAGCAGAAATGTGATGCTTCAAAAGTAAGTATTTAGATCCTAGAGTTTTCTTTTTATTGGACCAATATCAACTCTTACTTAACATTCTGATTTACAGTACACGTACCTAGAACTCAAATTAATATTAAAACTGGGTTAGTCACCAGGTGGGTACATTGAAAAAATATTTGAAAATACAAAATTAAGTTACACTGGTGGTTAAAAGCGCTTCTGAAATTATATACAATAAAAATGTTCCCGACGTTTCGGTCGCAATCACGGACCTTCTTCAGGGGAAGTGAAAGAAAAATCCACACAGAAGCACAGATATAAACAAGACGCTGATTAAAAATTCAAGGTATGTGTCATTGTTTCTTGTTTGCGAGAGTCAAGTGTAAATACTCCTTGTGGAGTAACGCTCCGTCGTCTCGGTTGAGCGGGTCTTTCGCTCAATTAATCTCCCAAGCTTCCAGAATCTTCCTTTGGTGCCAATTACTATTAGTCCTGAGAATTGTGGCCTCCTCCCATGCGATATCGTGATTAGTTTTTATCACGTGATCTGCAAGTGCTGATTTTCCGCCTTGTCTCCGTGCGACAGCCTTTTGGTGCTTGCCTTTTCTTGTTAAGAATTTTCTCTGCGTTTCGCCAACGTAGCTCTTGCTGCAATCAGCGCAAGGAATGTCGTAAACAGGATCACGAGTTTCTTCTTTGTCCATTCGGTCTTTCGGTTTAATATGTTATAGCGTTTGCTCTACATGCTGTCAGTGTGATCACTGAATCACATCAATATCTACTCTCTTGACATTTCTCATTCTGTCTTATCCAGTAAAATTTAATTTAAATGAACATATCATACTGATTGTTCTACATGCTGTCAGTCTGATCCCCGAGTCAGATGCTCTTTGTTATAGTTCCAGGTAGCTTTCTTGGCAGTGCTTAACAGAGAAAAGCTAGCTCTAAACAAAAATGAGGGGCACCCAACGAGCAAATCAAGCAAAAAAACCTTCGAGGGATATTTCTAGGCTCCTTGCAATGTTTAAAGACTGTTTAAAGAGTTGTTTTGATCAGCTAGAAAAATTTGATCTTTTCGGATTTCTTAGCTGAAAATAGAAGTGCCCGAAAATTTTAGGGAATGAAATCTTCATTTCAGAAATTGCTAGCTGAACGGTACCTTCGAAGAACGTCTCTGCGAACTGTTTGCTAACCCGAAAATGCTAGGCGACCTTTTTAAGAGCCAAACCTGCAAACATATCCCTTGCGAAAATCTAAGGGACCATTTCCCTCTGGAAATCCGTGGTTGCGAATCTTTTAGGTGATGCATTATCCGAATGTCTTAGAACGAGTAGACTCTCCCGAACAGATATTTCATCGAAGTTTCTCGTTGGGTGCCCCTGAAGAATAAAGTGTTCGAAGCGAGAACAAACCAATCACTAAAAATTATATCATGAAATGTAGTTTATGAAGGAACTTCACTAAAGGAGCAAGGAATCCCAAATGCGTGACAAATAATGGTTTCAGCGTGAGAGCGTAAGATTGAATTTGTTTGCCTCAATGCGCTCAATGCGTAAGACTTGAGAGCTCTGCCATTTTTTTCATGACAGGCAACTCAAAGCAAAGGACCCTGGGAACGAGTGTGATGGTGGTTGTCCAGCGGCCTACCATCTCAAGGTCAGTTCAATCGAGCGTGAAGTTCAATGTCCAAAGAATATTCTTGGGTTGCACTGTCACGCAATAAAAAAATAATTCGAAAACCATTCAGTGTATGAAGTCAAGAAACTATCACGTTATAGGAGATAAAAAAATAACACACTTCTCCACGTTTTAGGTCTGTACGTTTTCCCAAACTCTAAATATTTGTCAAAATAGTTTGCGCAAATTTACAGAGCCCAGTATGGATCCGCCATGTTGGTGTACCAAGGAACACCAACATGGCGGCCGGAAAATGGTGTAAACATCTGGATCTTACTTGAGCTATCTAGGCCACTGATTATCTGAACTGATCAAGCAAACATTGAAATAAGCATTTTCCTTAATTCTTTAACTTCTAAAAAGGCTAAAAATCTCAGGATAAGTATGTATTTTTCGAAAAACACGTTTATAGCTTTATGTCACGCACCGCCATAACTCTGAAATTTAAAATGTGCCCGTGTTTAGACGAAGCATTTTCTTGAACTGGAAAGTTGTTCACAGATATAAATTTGCCCCCTCTCATGCCTGATGAAGATAATAACTTTGATGGCTCTATAGTTTTTGATTTTAGAAAATGATGACGTCACGTGCAACCCAAGAATTGGATACTGTAACAAGCATATCGCATTCTGCACCGCAACATACACACCGAGTATCAACATTGCAGTGAAAGACACGAATGTTGCATGTTAAGCGAAGAAATTTGAAATTTTTGTTGGGAATGCAGAAAACAAGGATGTTGGATTGCGTTGGAAGCATATCGCACACTACACCATGCACCGAAAAGTAAACACATTAAACATTGCATGAGAATGTCGCAAGTTCTAAACACGTTGCATTTGACATGACGTCACCGACATGACGACATGACGTCACAGGAAGTGATCTTCACTATTTGCCGCCACACTATAACTATAGTCACGGCCAGTAAACTGGTACCGTAACTGAGACACGCGATTATACATGCGACGAACATGTGAGCACGTGAGTAGGCCATGTAGACTTTGGACTTTCTTTCCATGTGCTGTCGATCGCAGCCAGAGGTAGCATTGGATACTTTTGCCGTGGAATTTTGAGGCTGAGTAGTATTATATTCAATAGTATGATGTTATTTAAACGTTCGTTCGGGCTCACGAAGAGCTTGTTTATTTCATATGTACACGAACACGATCGCCCAGGCTTTGGGATGTTAACCGTGGAAACAGCTGTAATTCCCGGGAGCGTTGCATGACATCCCAAAGAACGGCTGCGAAGAAGACTACGGCTGTATTTGATTGCATTTGTTGATTTAGTTACAATTTGAGACAGAAAAGGTCAGTCGTATCTGGAGGAATATTATTTGGAATAGGTGGAAGAATACTCTGAGGGCAAGATCCATAAGAGTGAACCTGAACCAGGGAACGGAAATGTAAATACTGTGTACTTTGTTAATCAGGCTAGGGGAAGTGCTCGAATCAGTCGCACGGTCGGCACGGAGTTTGTTTAGGATGAACGAGCACTCGATTGCAAATATCTACTTTGATTCTTTTCTCAATCATCTGAGGGGGCCGGATGCTTAAATCCTCTAATTTGATTGGCTAATCTTACACACGTGACCGGTCCAGCTTTTTACGGTGCGGCCCACGGGCCGGATTTTTTCCCGCTGCAGGTCCCGCTGCTTAAATTTCGCTCCTAAAAGTAAGCGGTAATCGTCAATCTTTTGCCTTTTTTACACATCCATCGACGATTAGTCACCGCAAGTTTATCTGTTCTCTGTAAAATGGCAGGGAGAGTCACTGTAAGTAAATTCAGTTGAGTGTTTTGAAGTTGTGAGAGTTTGCTTGGTTGTTTGTAGCTTGGCGCTGTAATGGGGCTTAATCCTGTGTTTCCCTCGCGGTAGAATTTGAGTCAATTTCAGTCAAATTTACGTTTCTGTTTGTTGCTGTACTTAGGAGTATTTCTTTAGAATACACTTAACGAATTTCCTCGCTTTCTGCTATTCAATTTACAGTAGAAAAGTCTGATTTCAAGTGATTTTAATAGTGACGACTGACAGACATTGCTTTTGTAGTAAAACTTCAAACTTCGCACGAAATTTCACACCGGAAAAACTGTTTTGGAAAACTTAACTGGTTAAACAAATGCAACTAACATAAAGTAGTTCCTAAACTAATACATCTTTCTTTACCTACTATCTGAATTATTCGCTCGTTGCCACTATTTTTTACAAAAAAAAATCGTTAGTAGACAGCGCGCAGGCCGATTCAATGACAAGAGGTGCGTAAACAAACCCATTAGTACTCTGTAAAACCAATTTACTGCAGGAAAAAAAAATAAACATGCTATTTACCGGGCTAGGTCGGTCCGTATGGGAAAAAACTTGCCCTTGGTCTTGAGTATGGCCCTCGGCCTACGGCCTCGAGTCGTACTCAAGACCTCGGGCACAGTTTTTTCCCATACGGACCTCCCGCCCGGTAAATAACATATATATATTTGAGCTTCCTGCCTAGAATAGTGTTCGTAAAAAATATACTTTAACAAATTAGCTTTTGCACTTAAACATTACAACTTAATGTGAGAATATTTAGCACGAAATCTGAAGGCTGATGTGATTTTTTTAGTCCTATTCAGGTCTGAATCCTATTAAACTGAGTGCTATTAAACTTGTGAGTCTACGGAAACTGGGGCCGTCACGCAACGTAGTTTGTACCGGGATCTCTTCAATCAGAATGGCATGGACTTTGTCACTGAAATATCTTTCTGTAAAACCCCGGTTGTTGATGAAAAAAGGTTGGGTTTTAGAGGTTGAAAGTCAGCTA
>JAEMPF020033560.1:10000-19371 GCA_022496165.2 Catalaphyllia jardinei
AACTATCGACAACTATCGCGATAAAGACACGAGTCGACGAACACCTAAATTCGACAAGAAAATTCACTATTGTTGCAGAGATAGTTTCTTTGTTCAAAAAGATATATAAAAGAGACGCCCCTTCTAGAGCTGTGTTTAAGGTAAAAACCTTAGCTGTTCTGTTTTCGGCTTATCCTTGCGAAATGAAACACATACCGTGAAATTGAAATCTGCCACCGTTTTGGCGCTTGCTTGTTTCTATGGAAATGGTTCAATCTATTCCCTCGCGCACGCGCACGGCTTAAGCATGCGCACTCATTTGACCGCTGTGGGGGCCAGAGGCCGCGATTCTTGGTGCTGACCAAAAGAAGCGCGGCCTCTGGGGACGAGATTGAGAAAATCTCTCTTTTTTCGTGTCTTTCCCGTCTCGCGCCTTCAGCCACGCGCGTGTGCATTCTCGCGCGGTTTGTTCGACCGACTAAGAAAAAAAAAAGAGAGAGACTGCTCGTAGTCTATTTTACAGGAAAATCAGAGTAAAATTTCTAACTGAAATCCACGCGAAAAGACGGTATGACATCCTCGTGATCATTGTGCCGCAATGCACTCTGGTAAAAAAAAGGGGGCAGTGCACTCTGGTTAAATGCAATGCATTCTGGTAAAAAGTGATGAATTCGAGAAATCGTACTCCCTTTTATGTATTCTTTTTAAATCCTGATTATGTTGCTGCTCACTCGCTACGCTCGCTCCGCAGCAGAAATCCTTAAAAGCACTGCACTGTAGAGCTGCAAGGCTGATTTATAACTTGCCATGGGACACGCCATCGAAAACAGTTATGGAGGCTACCAACTGGGATTCGATATACGATATGTACAAAATAAATCTTGTCAAACTGTTTTATAATATAGTTAGCGACAACACGCCCCCTTTGATTGTGGAGGAGGACATAAGAAGGCTACCGTTCCAAGATTTCAACATTATTCATAAATCACTCCATAGGTTTTATAGGCGCTGTACTGTGCAACTTTGTTTCTGATTATTTAAACGATTTTCATAACTTTAAACAATTTATCAGAAAAATGAAGCTGGATCCATCATTTAGGGAACGTAATTTTAACAGTCTATCTGTTCAGTCGGTGCCTAAGAAGAAGATGTGCGAAGTTGTATTTTAGGTCTCTGAATTATATGCCGGTAAACCCGTCGTTAACTTCTTTAATTTTTATGTCAAGTGTACTTTTTTCTGGTGTTTATCATTTAAACTGTTTCATACTTTTAAACTTAGTTAAGTAATACACGACCCCACAAGCATGTATTTTTCTTTAAAACATTGATCGTGTTTAAATAATGGATTTTATAATTACTTACTTACTTACTTCTTAGTCAAATAAAAACAAAACTGATCCCTAACAATATTGGTTTCCTCCACTGAGACAATAAATTTACAAATGGCGAAGGCTTTCCAAACGCTTCTCCATGCACTTTTTACAACTATGAACTGTCAGGTATAGCGACAAAATGATCAGGTTAACTGTCATAAATGTGCTTCATATTTTGCGCTTAGAACTCGTTTTAAACACTCGTTTTCCCGAAGGACCATCATAAGCTGTGTAAGCATCCTGAGGTTTTCCCTCTCAAGGAAAGCTGCCTTGATCTGTATTTCCTGTTCTCGGGCTTTTCTCGCATCTCTCGACTTTTTCGCCGAAGCGTTATTTTTTTTCCTTCTCTCCCAGTAGCTTTCTCTGTTTGTTGGTTCATTATTTGCATCTTCAGCTGCGGAAGAATCTTCTTTTCTCTTCTTTTCTTTAGGTTCGCCTCTTAGCTCCTCGTTTGCCTGTTGATAGTTAGAGAGTTTTACTTGGAAATTGTTTTCTTTGTTGTCCATGATGGATAAAGCTGCAGCTGCGCTCTCGAAGGCTGCGATTTCTTCAATGCAGTACTTTCTCTCGGAGGAGGAGCAATCTGTGCTGTTTTTAGTGTGTAATAAGAAAGGCACTGTGAATTTCAAGTCTTCTGCCTTAAAAAAATTCCCGCCTGAATGCATGCATGCAAGCGGCCAAGATTTTCCCTCGCGCATTCGGTGTTGACTGCCATCTTGGAGCGAGGACTTCTCTGCTGATAGAAACTCATCGCACACCTGACGGACACTTTTATGCTTGTCTGCTTGACCGTCTTGAAATAAAGCAGTTCTTGTTTCAGCTTTGGTGGATTGAGACATTCCTTGAAAAATGTTAGGAAGACGTGTTACTTAGTGCAGGATTTGTGAATGCTGGATTGCTGTTCTCGCTTTCTTTGCTTGCCTTCTTCATGTCATTTGCTGCTTTGGTCGCAAGTCTAATGTGAAGTTTTCAGTGCTCTTGGTTTCTTTTTATCCTCTTTGCATCAGAAAAACGGAAGATGGGCAGGTGTAAAATTACACGCGAGGTTTTTGTTATATAACATGATATGGTAATGCCTGTGCTGTAAGATCACGTACTGTTCCCATCTTGAACCATAGCGATAACGTGACTTTGCTCTTTGCACGTTGTTTATGTATTGTGATCAAACATAGCTCTCACTCGTCGGAAAAAACGTGAGACCGACTTTCTGGAAAAATAAAATAAAGTATATTTCATTTAATCTAATTGACTGAGTTCAAATGATCAAAAAAACATTCAAAAAACACGCATAAACACATCCCGTCGGAGTGGTGAAAAGTAAACTTGATTTGTTTAATTATATTTAGAAACATTGTTCAAAGCCTTTACGCAGTTTAACGTAAGACTCACGGGGGCAAGACAAACACATACGAGCAAAACAGTTGAAAATAACTCGTATGACGTACGTTGTTATCTGATCATTTTCGAAGATGAAGGCCGCATAAGTTATATAACAAGCTTTTTCTATGACTGGCACACGTTGCAACACGTGAGTTCAGAAGTCAAAATGGCCATGGCGAAATTTAAACAACATGGGTAACAATCATTGATATCTTTGGCCTGTCCATACACAGGTATCATCGAGTGACTCATATGGAAAGTTCACATCGAAAGGTAAACACTTTAATAGGTTAAAATCCTCTGAAGGTTGCTTGAATTTCAAACTGAATTTGAATATTCCCCCAAAAATGATATTGTAGTGTAGACGTTACTTAAGCACAAATGGCTAGATATATTTTTAGACGCTCACGTGGAGATGGAAATACCTCACGACAAAGAAAAAAAAATGTTATTATAAATTCACCTCTGTGGGGGATTCTAGACCATTAAATAAATTGATCAAAACTGTTGCAAAACGTTTTGAGATTCTGTGCGCCCTGTTGTTCTGCGCGGTTTAAATTGACTCAAACAGCTTCTTTTTCTCATATTTCTTGCTCAAAGACAAACTAGTCCTGTGATTTAATTTATCAAAACGTTTAACCATGTTTTATGGTGATCAAATATTGTTAAAGGTTGGATTAGCTTGGAACAGTTGTTCTGTCTGTAAACACACTCGTCCGGTGACTCCCGTTATTCGGTCGACTGATTTGAATGGATTAACACTCATACGATGACAGATCGAACTCGACTCATCTCAGTTCAACTGACATTGTCTTAAACAGTTGACATGGTTAGTTGTCAGTATCAGAATTCAATTTGAGCCCGGTTTTGATCACGGACTTCTCCGTTCTTTCCTCGCCTTTCTTCGCAGTCACCATGTTTGACAGCCCTTGTCACCTCCCCCCGCCTCCCATCTTCCCAAGGCAGAAAAACAACCTTCTTTCAATTTTGCACTGTGTTTCTTATTTCAAATTGTTTTACAACAAGCTTAATTATAAAATTACTTCGCATTATGTTACATAACAAGCTCATTTTTTAGAAAACGTGAGTTAGATTTTTTTAACAAAGGAGCCGGAAAAAAGATTTAAATTGACACGTCTATTTTCAGTTTGACCGTGCAGAGACACACGGCAATTCAGTAAAATTTCGAAAATATGTCGTCTTCCATAAATTGAATTGATATAGTTTCAATCTTGTGAAACAGACGTTTATAACTATAGATATGATTCTGGGAGTAAATTCTGTTTTAGTGTACTGCTCATCTTGTTTATTTTTATAGCACATGCTGCCTGTTTTACATTGTATGCTGAGCTACTTGTTAGGTAAGGTCAGAGGGGCGTTTAAAATCAGTTTTTCTAAGAGACTTAAATTGAAAGCTTCAAAGCTCCAAGAAATGTGAATCATGTTCAAGAAAGCGGCATGTTCAAAAGGGCCCTACAAATATTTATACTTACCAACTATAAACGGCAATGCTTGAAGACTCACGCGGGTTCGAGAAATTCACGTGCTGAAACCAACCAAGTGTTATTACGAAATACTGAAGACGATTAAGATTTAAAGCCTGACACACCCCGGATACCGGATACTGTTTTTAATTTTTCAAATCATGCGGTTCGGTGAAGGTCTGCAAGCTCTCTCCCCCTCCGTTTGCACGTGCAGTATTCAATTAGTGAATTAAAAAATAACCCAGACCATTGCTCAAGATTCTACTCTCCGTACTTTTTATTCATTTTAACCATGAAAAGCCCATTTGTACAGATTTTTCGCCAATCGCATCATTTATCTCACGGGAAGGTTAAAAATCGATTAATATTTGTTGCATAGGGTAGCCATGCGATTTTGGTTAACAATAGTCTACTGCCAGGTTCAGCTTCAGATTACTTAAGCAATAGACCACAAGTTGCTATGGTTTATATAAACAATAACCTCCATTTGGCACGAAAATATGCTAAGATACTTGTCCGCGGACATCTGTTCCGAGAAGCGAACACTGAGGATCCCAAATATATCTTGACATTGCGAAACACTAACAAATAACAGATACGGCAAGCTGTCAACAGAGCAAACAGCTAGCTGATTTGATACGTTTCAACAATTTTTCTTTACATTTTTCATCTCTTTACTTAGCACAAAGTCTGATTACTCTTGCAAAAATTCCTTCAAGATAGTTAATTTTATCAGAGTGGATTTCTTTCTGTTACAGTTAACCACTGAAAACCTTAAAAATTAATTTAAAATTAAACAATTTTTCAGTACCCCTTGTTTATTTCTAATTTGATTGTCCGGGGAGGCTCCCGGCTATGACAATGTTTCAATGCGTGTAATTTGAAATATTGTCATAGCCGAAATGAAAGTGAAATGAGTGTTTAAAAACAATCAAACATGTTCTTCAACGCAGACTATTAAATGTGGAGTTCCTCAAGGATCCATCCTAGGCCCGTTATTCTTCATATTATACATACATGATCTTCCTAAAGTTTCCAAATTAACTGAGCCTCTGTTTTTTGCTGACGACACTAGTATCTTTTTCTCGCACTCTAATCCTAACTACTTGGAGAATGTGCTTAATAACGAGTTATTAAATATTGATGTTTGGTTAAGATGCAATAAGCTCTCGATTAATGTCCAAAAGACAACTTATGTGATATTTCGTCCGAGTCAGAGGAAAATCAATCACAGTTTTTCTCTCTCCTTTGGAGGTCAACCTATAAGTCAAAGCAATGCAACTAAATTTCTTGGGGTATACCTAGACGAACGCCTTACTTGGAAATAACACATAAACGTTGTCTTTGAACAAATCGCTAAATCAGTTGGTATTTTATCCAGGACGCGTTTCTACTTATCCTGTAAGACCAAACGCATGCTGTACTATACATTAATTTATCCATATTTTACTTACTGCAACTCTGCGTGGTCGTCCGCGTACGTATGTAATTTAAACAGAATTTATTATTCGCAAAAGCGGATTGTGCGAGCTGTTATAAATTCAGGCTATCGAGCTCATACTGCTCCTCTATTTTCCAAACTGAAAATTTTAGACATCTTCCAAATCAATATCCGCTACCACAATAATCTGCTGCCTCCACTTTTTCTCAGTCACTCTATGACAAACAGTAAAATCCATAGATATGACACAAGAACAGCCGGTAATTATCGCGTGCATTCCTGTCGAACGAACATCAAGAAATTCACAATTCTTTACCAAGGTCCTAGAGTCTGGAATTGTCTTCTTCTCTCTATTACCAATTTGCAAGCTTTTCTACCTTTAAGAACAAAGTGCTAGAGTTTTTATTTAAAAAGTTTCTTAGTTAGTTTCTGCCGCACTCCTTCGCAGCCTTTATCTAACTTAATATTGTGATGTCGAGGTGGCCCCTCTTATAAGCCTGGTGGTTTCCTGAGGTCTCCTCGCCTTACAACTTACGTGCTGTATTTTTTTAAATTTTTTGTTATAACTAAAAGGCAAAAAAATGATGATGATGATGAGTTCTATTTGAGTTCTTTTATTGCTGCAGAATAATACACTTTTCAGCCTGGTCTCTTGGATGCGACATAGATTTTCTCACTTAGCTTGTTTGTAATCGAGGCCGTTTTCTTGCCAAGTTCCTGTAAGGCTTTCTCCCAGGCCTTCGCTGTCGATTGATTTCGGTGACGTATCCCGGACGAACGGCTCGGACCACGTGACCCGAAACGAATGACCGAGGCGACATATTGATGCCTTGGAACTAGGCAAGCCTTTTTGATACGCCAGTGAAATTACGCTGAATTCGATTTTTTGGATCCAATTTCAATTTTGCACTGGACTGACCGAAAATTGGGCTGCTCTCTACCATATAGGTTTGCCCAAGTTTTTTTCATGCTTGCGCGAAAAACTAGTACACTCCGGCTCTCCGAATCTTGTTCTCACCTTTCTTTTGATTTGGAAATGCGATGGAACACTCTCCCACCTTGCTTGATATAATTCATATTATTAGAAACTAGATCGGTGGGTAATGCATAGTTTTCAAATTGACTGGCCTAGCCATCATGTATTATTATATTTGTTTAGAAAACAGTCCTAAGAAAGCACGCGCGCTGATTGGTTAATAATCGCGTTTGTTATATAGTTGGCGTTTATCCCATTACAGCGTGCCCATTCATTGGCTAGTGTTTTGTTCAAACGCCCAAATAACGAAGCTTTCAGGGGATTAAAACAGCCGACCGAACTTTATTGTAACTAACCTACGAATACATCATACATGTTATGCTTGACTATCTATATCAAGCGTCCGCTCGTGAGAATCGTGTGTTTACAGGAAGTAACATGTCGATAATTTCGATAGTCGATAAAAGTCGATCGTTGTCGATCAAATTCGATACTAATCAATCGACAAATATCGGATGTCGATAAAAATCGATCACACAATTTTTTGTGATTATCGACTTTGATCGATTTTGATTGATTTCAATCGAAAAGTATTGGAAATACAAAAAATACTTTTATGGCGGGAGACAAGGCTACAGTACGTTGCCAAGCACAGTTTAATGAAGCAGGATTGGCTATTCCAAGACTTTTTTTCTGAGCATTGAAATTGAGTGAAAGTAGGCCTATGACCGACGATATTTTGCGTCTGAACAAGGCTAGATCTGGCGAGATTAACTGCTTATATACGGGCTCATATTGTCTGACACATGCGTAGGTTGCGGACTGGTACAACAACCACAGACGCAAAGAGAAACAAGGGGCATATAAACCTGGCGAATTTAGCCAAGGAGAGGGAAATGAGTCATAGCAGCTTGTATTTGTGAAATCTTGGACTGATTAAGCAGATTATGTTAAACACTGATGAGAATAAATTGTCAATAACTATGCTGGCTGTGATTTTCTCGCATTCTAGTCTAAGTTTTGCCCGCTCCGTCTCCCGAAGGATAACTTCGGGTTTCCAGGGTCTCTCATCTTTCCGACTCGCAGGAAGAAGAGGCCTTAGGGACTAGGCTGGTTTCGAGCTATGTTACAGGGCACCAGTTAGCTCAGCAGTCTCAGCAGAGCTCAGCTGATTGATCATTTCTCGAGGTAGTTTAAACATTCGATTCTGTAATGAATGACAGACCCCTTGGCTGTTCAGTTTTGTATTCAACTTTACTTTAAAGCTGTTTACATTTCCGTGGCCGATTGAAAAATGTCTGTGCATTTTTGCCGATAAAATCGATAATCAGTTGGAAATCTTGTGATTATCGACTTTTATCGACAAATAAAACTTGTCGATTGACAATTATTGACAAATATCGAGTATTATCGACTTGTTAGCCCGCGTGGCTGGCGGGATTTCGCGCGCGAGTGCATTTGTTTTGGTTGCGAAGCCGAGAACGCGAGTGGCGAAGCCGTGTGAAGATTGGTGAAGAGTCGAGTTGACGCCTGCCCAAATTCGTAGGGTTTTTTGAATTATGCGTTCATCAATTTTGGATTCTTTTTTTGATTGGCTGATTTGCAAAATGGAGAACGCGAAGAAATGCATAGAGGAAGCATAATTGGATTCTCTGAATATCCGCAGGGAAAGCAGAAAAATTGCACTGAAGGAATAACAGGAGAGAGCCGTTAAAGAGTTGATTTCGGGAAATGATGTTTAAAATGGGGTTGACTAATAACCTACACGACTTCTACGCGTCGTGACATTTGCCGTTCTCTATTGGGTCACTCGATTTTTTTGTTGCTTCACTCGTGTTTATGAAGGTCACTTCATGTTGTGTTATAAGGGGGAATTTAAAGAAGCGTAGAGCCGTAGCTCGTGCTATGGTAAATTTTAAGAGGTCATAGGGCATGATTCCCGCTGTTGTATTCATGTCGCTTCGCCGGGTTTGATACCTCTGTAATTCGCCATGTGTTTTTGGTTCATTTCTTTTGCAACATATGTTTTTAAATCTCCAAGCATTTGCTTTTGAAGGACAAGATATGACGTTTTATGTGAACGTGTTGCTTCCTTGCATTCTATATTGTGACGCCAAACCCGGCTGTGATTAGAACTGTTTGCCTTCGTAAGTTTTTCATCGGAGCCACCATGGCTTTACTTCGAGAAAGCTATACGCTTGTCTAGAGAAATTTTTGTTTCTTGCCGCTATCTGATCGAGCTTATGTTTCTAGCGCTCAATGTATAGGTTTATTCCTCCTTTGATCGCTCTGCTACCACAGGATTCAATGTAGCTCTTTACACGCAAGTCTGTTGATTGTTTTGCGTGTTGTATATGCCATTGTTGGGCTTAATTTTCATGTTTCATGTTACACTTCGTTCTCTGATTGGCGTATTTAATTGATTTACCAAAAGTGCTAAAAGTGGGCGGCAAGCAAAAACCATACCAAATGTGGCAGGCGAGAATTTCACTCGCGGCTTCGCCGCTCGCGAATTCCTCGCGGGCTTCGCCCGCGACGGAATATGGCGGCCCGCTCGCCCGCTCACGCATCCCGCCAGCTACGCAGGCTATCGACTTATCGACTACGTTTTCGATGATCGACTTTGATCGACATGTTACGTCCTGGTGTTTATATAGACTGAAAGAAGCCTGAAAAAAATCAGGGCTTCAATTGGTAGAGCATCGCACCGGTATCGCGGAGGTCACGGGTTCGAATCC
>JAEMPF020012188.1:0-10677 GCA_022496165.2 Catalaphyllia jardinei
CTAAATAAATGGACACAAGTATTTTTGTCCGCTACGGCGCGTCATAGTTAATGGCCACTTTAATAATCACAGATATCCACGTCCACGTTTTTGTAACTAGATACTTACACTACTTGTACGTTAATGACGTGGGCCACTTTTTAAAACGTATGGAAAACAATAGACGTTCTCGCATAAAAGAAGTTTTTAAAGAATTTTTTAATCTCGAAATTTGATATTGATGCGGCTCATCAGTAACTGGACCAATTGGAGTATAATTCTAAACAATTATTTGATGAAGTTTTTTTATGATCAAGACCTGGAATAACCAAGGTCTCGGCCTCCACTCGACAGTAATATACTACCAGCTTTTCTTCCAGCTGAGGCAGGTGTTCCAACTGCGCAGCCCCACGAAGTTTGTAAGAAGATGCTCGCCATCAAACCGTCAAAGGCTCACGGTCCGGACAACGTATCGTGTCGCATTGTTAAAGAGTTCGCATATGAACTGGCTGTACCTATCACCACTATCTTCAATACATCACTTCGATCTGGTATTGTACCTGTAGTCTGGAAAGAATCTAATATAATACCCATCCCAAAAATACAAACGCCTATGGATGAGGGTGACTTCCGACCTATTTCGTTGACTTCCTGTCTGTCCAAAGTTCTTGAGGATTTCGTAGTCACATGGTTAATTGCCGATGCCAAGGACAAAATCGACCCAAATCAGTTTGGATGTCTGAAGGGAACTTCAACAACGTATTGTTTACTTGACATGTTTCACACCTGGCTTACGTATCTCGATCCACCTGGACGACATCTCCGCCTTTGCTTTTTTGACTTTTCTAAAGCTTTCGATCGTATTGGGTATAATGAACTAATAGAAAAGCTTTTGGATTTAGGCGCTCGTACATCCTTAATACCGTGGATTATAAGCTTTCTGTCTGACCGCCGTCAACGCGTTAAGATAGCTGGCTCGATCTCTGACTGGCTCCCAATAAATGCCGGCGTTCCCCAGGGAACAAAACTTGGCCCAATATTGTTTTTGGTAATGATCAATAACTTGAGTATCTCAGATCCTGAATCTTGTATTTGGAAGTATGTTGATGATGTATCGTTATCCGAAGGGCTTGTAAGGAACAGCATTTCAACCATCCAAACCAGTCTCAATACCGTCGCCTCTTGGAGCTCCAGTAATTGGATGAAACTCAAAGCAAAAAGTCCAAAGAAATGCGGATTTGTTTCCTTAAGGATTCCATAGAATTCCCTCATTTGAAGATCGACGATCAACAATTAGAGCTTGTAACTTCACATAAAGTACTTGGTCTGCTGTCGCCACAAGCAAAATTCTTCAGGCGTGACAGACAATTGTGGGATAAGCTTCAATTACAGCCGGAAATATGATCTTTCAGTTGTTTTTGTTGTTAAAGTATCCGTGCAAATATCCGTACTACGTGTCGCATGGAATATTGAAATCTAGTTCTTGCTTTCGGTCTTAAAGCTTGTAGAAACACGTAGGAACACTAGTCCCTTCCAGCAAATAGATAAGCACGGGATTCTGCTCTGATTAGTTCCTTTTTCGGCAGGATTTACGAAAGTGTTCATCCATTTCTGTAAAATTGCGGTTATGTAATTAAATTGTTTATGCCAAAGGAAACTCATATTACCCTCTATATTTTGTAACACGTATGAGTTAGCTACCATTGCGCATATAAGAATCTTGATTCAAGCAATACACAAGCTCTATTCAATCCCCACTTTAACCAACTTCCGCATTACTTTCATAGCTCTGGCTAAACTAGTATATTATTAACAAGTAATCAAATGATTTTTCTCGTTGGATTTGGAATAAATAAGCACTCGTGAATTTGCCCTACGGGCTTGTGCAGTTTTTTGTAATCTTTGAAAAATTTATTCCAAATTGCACTCGAAATCATTTGATTGCCTATACGAATAGTACCACAAGGAGGGATTACTTGAAGCAAATACCGTAAACACCGGCGTTAAGCCGCACTCGCAGATAAGCCAGAAAGAAATGAAAATAAAATCGAAAGTGAAGTCTGAAGAAAGATGTTTGTTATATACATGCATTTTTTCTTCTGAAAGTTTCTTGAATGTGCCAACCCCGCGAATTAACTAACGTTTAAAACAGAGAATACTAAAACTCTTACATGTAATTTTACCTCTGCAATAGTATGAAAATCCGACTTAGACATATATTTGATCTTTCTCCGGTATTTTTAATCCATTATTTTTCTTTACTGTCCGTTTCTCGATAGAATTTACATTCAACCGGTTTATTCGTTTGTAGCTTAGTAACCAGGCATTTGATTAGGAGTTAGAGTACTGGGAACGAGTACATTTCATATCCTTCCACAGACGGCAGTGTACCACGCGAATACTCAAGAATAACATGTATTTTCTCACTCCTGGTGGATTGATTTCTGTCGAAGTGAGCGGGCATCGGCGACACTTTAAACAACTTTATGGTGGAATGGAGATTCCCTGCCGAGTGACGTTCAGCTTCTCAAGAAAGGCAACAAAAACGGCTCTTTTAGGAGCCAGCAAACTCACAAAAGCAAGCGTACTGAGGTATAAATGATGTAACAGAGAATTAACTCTGAAGTGTAAATTTTAGTGCTAATTCAACCCATGAATAACCCACTGGGCGTTAGCCCTAGTAAAGGGAATCAGGGAACCACACGAAGTAAAAAAAAATCTTTTGACCTCGGTGGGAATCGAACCCACGACCTCCGTATGAGATCTACCGTTACTCTGCCGACTGAGCTACGAGGTCGGACAGAGAAAGTCGGGGTCGATTTAGGTGGTGAATCGCGGCGAAGAGAAAGTAAGGGTGCATATGAATGTTGTGCCGCGTAAAACTATGAACACAAATAATGTAACAGAGAATTAACTCTAAAGTGTAAATTTTAGTGCTAATTTAACCCATAAATAACCCACTGGGCGTTAGTCCTAGTTAAGGGCATCAGGGAACCACACGAGGTACAGAAAAAATCTTTTGACCTCGGTGATAAAAAGCATCTTCAGAAGCGTCATCGTATGAAGAAAAAATTTTATAACAAAACAAAATTTTATAGTTTTGTGAAGTTCTTATCATTTTGCTACACAGGTCCATACAGTTTATAAAATTTTAGCTAAAAAGTGTCAATTTATGTAAATTTATGGCATGGTGTCCAGATGTTCTCGCAGATAAGCCGCATCCCCGATTTGATACGAAAATTAGGAGCAACTAGACGCCTTGCTGCGTGTACCCAGGCAGTCGTTATACTGAGAAGCACTAGGTATATTGCAATTGAGCTTAAATGTTCTGCATTTTAAGTCGTGCGAAATTCAATCGAATCGATGTGCTCGAGCTATTCTGCCTTCGAATGCATTTCTTGGAATCGATTAATAGCTTATTACTCGTACACAGACCTTTAGCACGAAAAGTGAGTCAAGATCGTTACATCAGCCTATGAACGTTTCAGTCTATTTTCTTTAGCTTATGCCGATATTGTTGTTTGTTTGTTTTTTTCATTTCTCACGAGAGAGACATTTGAATTTCAGAGTTATGGCGGTGCGTGACATAGAGCCACCCTGGGCTCTGTAAATTTGTTCAAAATAATCTCAGGTTTGGGAAAACGCAGATTTAAAAATTAGAGAAGTGTAATCTTTATTACTCTCCTATAACATCACAATTTCTTGACTTTATCCACTGAATGGTTTTCGAATAATTTTTCTATTGCTTCAGGAGTGCGTGACAGTACAATCCAAGAGTTGTTTTGCTGGAGTCAACTCATACATTAGTTTCTTTTATCTTAAATGTACAATAATTCGCTACATGGGTTTCATTCTTGAGAAGACACATACCTCTGTTGCAAGAAAATAACGGGAGAATATCGTTTAGTTCCAGATTTTAACTTTATTACACGTTACGAAGTTTCTCAGAGCGTTTTACTTAGGTGTACTCGAACAGATAAATTCGTAAACCACAGAAACATTCTCTAGTCTTTCTGCTCCTGTTGCTCAGACGTTATGAGTTCGTGCTGGGATCCTACTTGGTTCACGATCACGTCTAAAAATACGATGACGCTTCTGAAGATGCTTTTTATCAAGGTGAAGAGTCGATAACCCCGGCTCATAGCTAACTCCTTTGGCATATTAAACATGATTCTTGATGAATTCACTCCAAACGTTCGCTCGTAAATTGTTGATCTCTCGTGAGCCTTGCAAACCGACCCTTTCCGAAAACGTTTAACGACCTTTAGTGTTGGTCTACCGCGAACGGTGTGTTCATTTGTATGTGATTTCATCGCCCTAGAAATCATGGAATCCGACCTAGTAGCTTTTTCACGACGACAGCTGCTGTAAATTCCATGTGTCGTACGCTGCATTAGTGAGGCATGCGCTGTAGAGACCAGACGGCGATTTGTGACTGAACGAGGAAAAAAAGAAAAAAAAAGAATGCCGAAATTTAAACCTAGGCCTTGCTGCCTGGGTAAAAAAGGTGCGGCTTATACGCAGGTGTTTACGGTATACAGCTTTGCGATGTTCACCCCTAATTGACGTAGATGGAACATGTTTTACGTAGGGTACATATTTGTCTTTCCCACCTCACCCCCACCACTCCCTTGCTTCTAGACTAATTAATTAATTAATTAAAATCAATTAACTAAACAAACATTTAAGTCAGCCCCCATAAACATCCCAATAGTGCACTCTGCACTAATAAAGGGAGAAATCGGGCTCGTAATTTCGAATTTTGAACTCACTTCGCCCGATTACCTTATTACAGGAAATTAACAATGCACATCGATAACGTGAACACGATTTACGGTACACCAATTAACGCGAATTTTTCAAGTTAGCTTTATTTACTGCGATTTTCATAATTCTGCAAACTCGCTTTTTACATTTCTGAACGCCAAACTGCGTTTAGCTTCCGTCAACAAGACCTTCCAAGACAAGTCCACGGATGTTTCTACAGCTGAAAATTTGGTTTTGAATGTTTATAACTATCAATTCAAAAGAGAGCCTCTGTGAAATCACCAAGAGCTGGTCAGATAGTGACTAATACGAGCCAATAGCAGAGTCACGACTAATGACATAAAGGTGCTTTAAAATAACATTATTGTAAAATGTCGTGCATTAAATTTAAATCGACGTTAGTTAAGATGCATTAAAATAACACGAATTTTGTAAAATCATGTTAATTTAGTGCATTGTTAATTTCCTATAATAAAGTACCCCATGAATTGTACTCCAACTGGTCCAATTAAACGTAGTTCACACTAACCACTCAACGATAGAAACGCACGACATAATGACAATTAACGACGTAATCGCTGATTGACTTGAAGGGACTTAACGTTAGGCGAAAAAAGACTTCAAAAGCGGAGAGAGAAACACTTTTGTTATAATTCTGTTTCTGTTTCTCTAACGACAGATAGAAAAAAGCTAGAAGGAAAGTATGAATGCGTCTGACCATTCAGTAACAAGCTTGGCGAGAACATGGCCAGTACGTCACCGTAATCTAGTCACAGGGCTTAGTTTGTATGGGCGGACTGGGTTCGACAATTCTTGAGGCGCTCTCATTGGTTCTAGAAGCAAACTAGACATAACTAAAGATAAGGACTGACAAAAGAAAGTTGAGCTTAGATTTACATTGTTGAAGGTTGTTAGGTTTTACTACATCTCTTGGTAATTCATTCCATAATTTAAGAATCCTAATGAAAAATGAATGTTTATAACTATTATGTCTTGCGGGTTTGACATAAGGTTTGTACTTCGTAAAGTGTGATCAGTCGTCTAGGTGAGGAAAAAGTTGGTCACTGAAAATGACGTGAGTTAATGCAAGGATAAAGTTTGTAAGTTGTGGCGAAGTTAAAAGAGTAAAAACACTCAATAAATAAACATAAGAAAGTTCTACGGTCTGACAGAGTAAGCTATTTTAGTAGTTTGCATCGGTTTTCGTAGGACATCTCTCCTTTGCGTCGAGTTAATGCAAGTCTTGGTGCTCTTCGCTGTATAATCTCATGGGCATGGTACGGACATCAGACTGGTACCACATGTTCCAAAATTGGCCGTACAAGATATTTGTACGGCACAGAAAAAACAGTTGCATTAGCAATGCCTACAAAGCATTCGATAGGACACAAAACTTTGTTTGCTTTATTCACAAAAATACTGATGTGACCTGACTCTTTCAACAGAGACATAACATCATAATAACAAAGACATAACGATAAAACGAAAAGATCAGTTTCTTCCTTTAATATGTCATGCTTTTATGCTGCTGTTTTCTTTTTATGCTGCTGTTTTATGCAGCATGTTCACACTACAAACATAACGCTCTTCCTATGTAGTATGTACTTATATTTATACTTATTACCTTTATGTCGTTATGTCACAAGTGTGAGCTAGACCGTACTATTACCTATAGAAATAAAAACCTAACGACTACTCGAAACCGGAGTTTTGGCTGTCTGTGTGATTAACCTCGTCGCCATGCACAATTTTTTTTACACACCAAACTACTCGTGAAATGCCTGTTCTCGTGCTGGTTGTACTAAAACAACTCGGCTCAGTAAATATCCACCGCTCAGTAAATATCCACCGCTAGCCACCTCCACTTCGGTGATTAGTTGTTAATTTTACTGCGGTATTATTCGGAATGCTTCACTTCCATAATTTTACATAGTAATATTGGAGCCTGTGCAAAACTGGACTTACTTGTTTGATAGTGCTTGTTACAGGCGTAAATTGAAGCTTTAGGCGGCGAGTAGGTAGCTGGGTATGTAGTGTGGTACACGAACGTGTGTGTTGACGGGAACGTTGGGTTTGGCCAGTTGGTTGAACTTGGCCAGTACGTTGAGCTTGTCCTGTTGGGTGCCCTTGGCCAGTACGTTGGGTTTGTCCAGTAAATTAGGGTTGGAGTTGGAAAGCTGTCTCCCGTTTGGTAAAATGCCATAAACCCCGAATCACTGGTCCAATTATCGGAGTGGAACTGAACACTCATAGATCCTGACAAAAAGACAGGTGAAGGGATTTGATAACCACAGTACTTTCCTACTTGGGAACCATAACGACTTTTCACCTCCACGTAGTCGAGACAGGAGTAACTTGACTCTAAATCAAATTTCACGAAACTTAATTTTATCTTCTTCCACCAATACCCTGCTGTTATTGTCCAGTTACACGATATGCTGTTTGGATAGTTCCAAGGAAAGTTAGGGCTGTAAATGACGCCAGCAGAAGCTCCCGGGACAATTTGTGGACAACCTGAAATAACGATTTATAAGTCAACGAAGTTCATAATTGAAAATGACGTCAGCAACTGTACCTCACTGCGACCCCAGGAAATCCGCAAGATAATTATAGGTAATCATACGGTTTCGAGTTTTTTTGGAATTAATTTGCACTTGTGAGCTTTTTGAAAAACTCACAAGTGCAAATTCATTTCAAATTGAACGAGAAAAACCGTATGATTACTTATTAATAATACAAACATGAAAAAGTTCACGCGAAAGTGCCGGAAGATGTTTCTTGAAGCCATCTTTTTTGCATTCGAGAAAACTTTTTTCAGAGTTTCCGTACAAAATTTTTGTGATTTTGATATCATTTTGATATCATTGGCATACAAAATTTCTCATTTTCTTTCTGACAATCATAATCAAGAATTACGATGTGTAATTTGCACTGGTGTTACACTTTTTGCACCGATGTTACGCTTTTTGCACCGATGTTACACTTTTTGCACTGGTGTTACACTTGAACTGCAATGCTCTTAGCCAATCAGAAACGAGTAACTTTTTCATGTGTATTATTATTCCTGCATGTAATTTTGTCGTGTCCTCTCGATTGGTATCTTATGAAGAGTTATTCGCCAAAATGTCTATTAAGTTCAACCGGGAATAAGGGATGACGACAACGAGAAGCGAAGTCTTTTTCATCTCCGTTGAGTATTCTTCACGCTACAATGATGTGTTTGTTATTAGCCAGTCAGAGTATGCAGAACATCCTAGCTAGTAATATTCCTTGTTTTTTATGCTAACTGTACTGTGTTACTGTTAACCCTCATTAACCATGTTACTTAATTTGACGTGCAAAAGTTTAAAACTTTTTACTCAAAATTTCCCTTTTTTTCTAGAACAATATTTCTATTCCACTCGACAACTACAAAAAGAAACAGCACCATGGGATAGATAAAAAACCACACCAAACACGACCAGTTTGACCCCACTGATTTGAACTTCCTTATTTCAAACTCAAACCATTTGCCTTCGATCTGTCTTTTTCAGTCATTGGCTAATCTAAATTCTATTATTTCCAGGTGCCACTTATTTCGAGGTCATTTCTCCTTTTCTTCAATGACACCTGACACCTGACTCAGGACCGAGCGGTACGACTTCCAACACTAGGGCTTGTTTCTCGAAAGACCGCAAATATTTTTGGGCCCGCGAAGCCATTTCTAGTTAATCTGTATCTAAAATCAGAGAGGTGTATACTGATAATATTACTGAGTCCTGTATACTGATAATATTACTGAGTTACTGAGTCCTGTTTCGGTGGTCAGAAACCTCGGATTATGGTTCAATTCACAGCTATGTCTAGCGATATTAATAACTAAGCTTTGTTCTATTGCATTTTACCACCTGAGTAACATTCGACGCATACACAAGTATTTATCTCAAGAAACTACGGAGATCTTAGTCCATGCTTTCATAACGTCCCGCATCGATTATTGCAGTAGCCTTTTGTATGGGCTGCCAAATAACCAGCTTGCGAAAAGCCAGAGTGTTCTGAATGCTTCTGCTAGGTTGGTATGTAATGCGCCTAGGTTTTGTCATATTACACCAATAATGCGCGATTTGCATTGGTTGCTTATCAGGGCACGCAACAACTTCAAGGTACTTCTCCTCGCGTTTAAGGCGTTACACAGCCTCGCGCCTCAGAAAAGACAGTCCTTGATAAGTGTCAAGACATCATGCTATAATCTCAGGGGTTCTAATACTTTACTCGTAGCCATGCCATCAGTAAAATCTAAGGCCACGCTAGGAGATCCGACATTCGCCATCGCAGCGCCGTCGTTGTGGAACTCTCTGCCCAGTGAGCTTCGCTAAATCACATGTGCAAATAGTTTTAAAGCTCATCTTAAGACCTTTCTTTTTAGACATGCATATGATTAATGGAGATTTTAATAACACTTTCTATTTTTAATTTATTGGTCCTTGCCATATTTTAGTTAGATATTTATTTATTTTTTCTTGTATTCATAACTTAAGAATGCGCATCTGATCATAGTCATGTAAAGATGCGCACTACAAATGAATAAATTATTACTAGTAGTAATCAAAGATTATGAGTGCGTTCGACGCCGTAACTTTACTACAGATACCTTAAATGATTTCCCTATCTGACCTTAAACCTCTGTCTATTGTAAAATCAACATTTTTTTCCATCAGCAGCCAGGGTTTTACAGAAAGATATTTCAGTGGCAAAGTCCATGCCATTCTGATTGAAAAGGTCCCGGTACAAACTACGTTGCCTGACGGCGCCAATTTCCGTAGACTCACAAGTTTAAAAGGGCAAAAATATTTAGATCAGCCTTCAAATTTCGTGCTTAATATTCTCACATTAACTTGCAATCTTTAAGCGTAAAAGCTCATTGGTAAAAGTACATTTTTCAAAAACGAGTGCGAGTGTTTCATCAGGGGTTCCAAGAAAGTAATGAAAGCACTCGGCCTGCGGCCTCGTGCTTTTATTGTTTCGAAGTGTTTGGAACCTCTGATGAAACACGAAGCACGAGTTTTTGATATGGCTTCTCAAATGAAACAATAGGAAATTTGCAGTGACATGTTTTCGCAAACGAAACAATAAGAAATTATGCAGTGTTAAATATTTCCCTTTTCCGAAAGAACGCGTTTGTATGGATGATTCATTAGCATCCAACCACGAGCGAGGAAGGAGCGGCACGGTGTAAGAGCCAAAAATGGTTTACGAAGAAGAGAATTAAGTCAAGAAAGTCGTATTCCCCGTCATCAAGGTAAAAAACAAATACGCGTAAACTATTTTAACGAATAGTGAATTACCATTCTTTCGAGAGGCTCGTTCAGATATTACCTGATTTACATTCGGTTTTGAAACGCTGGACTTGCATATTAAGGAAATCGTTATGCTTGAGTCTGAATTGTTGGCAAAGCAAATTTGTCATTGAATTGGAGCAAGACGTAGGTAAAGAGATATCCACCGAAAACTGTTTATGGAACAGTCTTTAGTATCGGACGCTATGTGTATTTAAAACAGTTTTAATTTCCAATTTCATGAGTTTTATTGCTAAAAATGCAAGTTCCCAAGGATGCTAATGTTTTTAAATTCTGTTGTTATGTTTAATTTCTTGTGTCTTGATGCGTGAATCTTGATATCCAATTATGAATCAGATGAAAACAACGTGTGGTTTGGATAGGATATCCAAAAATTGCTGGCTCTTCACCTGGTGGAGAAAAATGGACTTATGTTATTAACTTATTAAAAAAATAGAAGAGGAATGATTTTGTTTCATTCACGAGGAAAATTTTTATGAGTAAGTAAGGGTACATATGAATGTTGTGCCGCGTAGCACTATGAACACAAATGATGTAACAGAGAATATATTTTAGTGCTAATTTAACCCATGAATAACCCACTGGGCGTTAGCCC
>JAEMPF020012188.1:11077-28577 GCA_022496165.2 Catalaphyllia jardinei
CAGTAACCTCCAGTCAAGATCTCTAAAAAAGACAGCAGAACTTTTAGAAGTCAATTCAGAGGTTCATCCCACAGCCAAAGGTACAAGGTGGGTAGCACACAGGGAACAAGCTGTGAAAGCACTTGATAGAAATTATGTTGCAAATGCTGCCGAGTTACAAGAATGCAACCTGGACAACACTCAGAGGCAAGAAACCAGAAACAAGGCTCTTGGACTAAAGGAAAAACTTCTAGATGAGAACCGTGTTGTATTTATATTTGGTGTTTTTAAAGTCTTACTAGCTATATTTGTAAGTTTAAGTTGTGTCTTGCAATCTGATGATGTAAGCATAGACACTGTTGTGAGTATGATCAAACGCACCAAAAGGGAACTTCAAAGTTTTGACTGTGAGAATAAAATAAAGGAATTTAAGGATTCCCACATAGGGGTTGGAAAATTCAGAGATGTTCAACTGAAACAGCGCAGAACGAGGCATGAAAACAGTGTTTGAAATCAAACTGAACAATTGGTGAACCATCTCAGGCAAACTGTTACTGACAGGTTCGGGCCATTAAATGATGGTAACATTGGTCTATGTCCTGAAATGTCCTTATTTTCAATATTTGATATAAGTAGACAACCAGATTGTGGTGGAGATGACATTTCACTGTATGGTAACATCTCAAACATCTGAACATGAACTTAGGCTTAAGCTTGCGGAGCATTTTCACACATTGCGACGGACGCGTCCTCGGCACTGTCTGTCAACATTGTATGGACATTTAAAGCGTACCAGTACATAATTTATTAGTTAGATTTGTGCTCCTACAATTTCCACATCTTTCGATTTTCACGATCTGGTAAAAGGGAGGTTCAGTGATGTTCACCGTTTTATTTCCGGAGATAAATGTAGATCACTATGTGCCTTTTTGTCACGATCCCTAATTAATTGTGACACCTCGCCATCGATGTGTTATAATACATGAGGTCGATGTATCCAAGGAGACATTCCTCACGATGTGACACTACTTTGAGAAATAAATGTTAATGCCAAGTCTTGCAACGCGTTGCTATAAACGAGTTATTTCGTATAAAATATGTCACTAACAACAGAATGTTCCGCAGCATTATCATCTTTTAGATAACCTAGTTTACGAACATATTCTGAGCAGGAAGTTCAAATATAAGTAAACATTTGCAATCCCATGATCATTCATCGTAAACAAACTCCGTGCGACTGATTCGAGTAGTTAAAGTCAAAGTCATCTTTATTTAGGCAGGGTGGTCCTTTCAGCACTAGGCTGGTATCAATAGGAGCCCTGCGTAACTAATGACTACTACATGATAATAATAAAAACTACTACAAAATAAAAGATAACAATCGTGTAGAATAAAAAGCCAATAAAAGTTCCCCTGGCCTAATAAATAAAGTAGACAGTATTTACATTTACGTTCAATGGTTCAGGTTCACTCTTATGGACCCTGCCCTCAGAGTACTCTTCCACCAATTCCAAACAATATTCGACCGGATAACACTGCCCTTTTCTGTCGCGGCTGGAACTAACAATCAAATATACAGCTGTTTCCACGGTCAACATTCCAAAGCCTAGTCGATCGTGTTCGTGAACACGTGAAATAAACAAGGAAGGAGAGTGTCCAGAATTCAACAAGAAAGCACACCAGACGCGAAGAAAAGGTCAAACTGGAAGGGAAGCACACCAAGACGCGAGGTAAACGTGAAACTGGACTCCTGCTAGAAACAAAGCACATGGCAACCTCGTTTCGGAGGCAGACAAGAGAGAGCCTGGGAACGAGGTTGAGCACATGGTCGATGAAAATTACGTCATTTGCCCTGAATAATTTCGCCCCTGAAAAACTTTTCGGGGGAGACAAATTGGTGTCGATGAATGGTCCAAATTCTTGAATGCGACCGCATTCTGAAGGCGTTCTTTGTCGAACGCAATTATATTACCAGTAGTAATCAAAGATTATGAGAGTGCTTTCGACGCCGTATAAACTACAGGTACCTTAAATGATTTCCCTAGCTGACTTTCAACCTCTAAAAAACCTTTTTTCATCAACAACCGGGGTTTTACAGAAAGGTATTTCAGTGACAAAGTCCATGGCATTCTAATAGAAGAGGTCCCGGTACAAATTATGTTGCGTGACGGTGCCAGTTTCCGTAGACTCACCACTTTAATAGGACTAAAATAATTACATTAGCCTTCAGATTTCGTGCTAAATATTCTAACATTTATTTGCAATGTTTAAGCGCAAAAGCTTATTTGTAAAAGTATCTTTCTTACGAACATTATTCTACGCAGAAAGCTAAAATGTAAGTAAACACTTGCAATCGAGTGCTCTTTCATCGTAAACAAACGACTGATTCGAGTATTCCCCAGCCCTGATTAACAAAGTACACAGCATTTACATTTCCGTTCCCTGGTTCAGGTCACTCTTATGGATCTTGCCCGCAGAGTATTCTTCTACCGATTCCAAATAATATTCGACCGGGTACGACTGACCTTTTCTGTCGCAAATTGGAACTAATCAACAAATGCAGTCAAATATAGCCCGGGAATTACAGCTGTTTCCAAAGTTAACACCCCAAAGCCTAGGCGATTGTGTTCGTGAACGTATAAAATAAACAAGCTGCTCGTAAGGCCGAACAAACGTTTAAGTAACATCATACTATTGAATATAATACTACTCAGCTTCAAAATTCCACGGCAAAAGTATCCAACGCTACCTCTGAGATCGAGAGCACATGGAAAGAAAGTCCAAAGTCTACATGGCCTGCTCACGTGCTCACATGTTCGTCACATGTATTATCACATGTCTCAGTTACGGTATCAGTTTACTGGCCGTGACCATAGTTAATAACTATGCCGTGACATGCCCCTGCAAAAATTTAAGCGGGGTGGCCATTTTTGTGTCCTTACAGGAATGTGGGTTTCCCAGAATATAACCTTACACAGAGAAACCAACTCTGCAGAGTCACAGGCCAAAATTAGGATTGCTTTCCACTTCGTCGAACGTAATTATTAGTCTGAATCTTCTTGTATGAAGAGAACCTCTGTGCTTTCCTAGTCATATTCTTTATTATCTATATTATCATTATTATTGTTATTGTACATGTAGAAATATACATCCCAGCTATTATCACTGACAACAATTTAACCGTATCACAATTTGTAAATATAGAGCAAATAGCAGCGCAGTTGAAATTTGAAAAAAAATATATTTAGTACTTTAGGTATATGTAAGATTCAAGTTATGAAAAGTACTCGATAAAGTTTGTATTATTCTTATTCGTATTTTTATTCGTATTATTATTCGCATTCTTATTCTTAACACTGGCTGGTTACCCTGTGATGGACTAGCATCCCATCCAGGATGTAGTAGAAAAACTGTTCGTAGCTAAATTTTACGGAAACCGAGATAAGCTCCAGCAGCTAGGCTACCACTTGATCGGTGGCAGACCAACTGATACCTCTTATTTATCGTGTTACATTGATGGTCCCCATGCCAGTACAAATACAATACAGTTGAATACCGTCAAACCTCTTAAATAAGGACACTGCAGAGGCAGACCTGAGTGTCTGTATCATGAAAGTGGCTGTATTACATAGTGGAAGGTCACATGAATTATTGATTCACTCTGGGACTAAGTGAACTGTTCGTAGTAAAGAAGTCTCTGCCGCGGTATTTTCTTCATCTATACATACTGACACTCACGTTTGCCCTTTTGGTGTCCCTAAAGAGGTTGCACTGTCCATTGTTTAATAAACCCACCTGATGAATCAGTAAGTTCCCTATAATGAGCCACGAACCCCTTATATGTATTGGACAAATCAGACTTGAATTGCATGTACATGGATCTGCCGGACGAATAGACTGGTGAAGGAAGAATACTACCACAGCTTTTTGACAAACGAGGGGCGGAATCGTCGCTTCCATCGAACAACTCTACACTATCATAGCTACACCTCCAATGATCTTCCACTTCAAATGTTGTAAAGTAGAGGAGCAGCTTGCTTCCAAAGGGAGAAACGAGGAGCCACTGACAATTCTCATTGTCATCATAGTAAGGATATCCAGGACTGTAGATTGAGCCATTTGGATTGTTGGACATATAAATAGTTTCAAGTCCACTACATGCTGACCCTGTCAAATAATCATTTAATTATTTGTTCAATTTCTAGGAACAATTTCTATTTTATTTTATTTTATATTATTTTAACATCAAAAAGTTGAAACTGGGCAGTTAAAGTTTATGTTTCTTGGGAGCATAGTCACGCGATTCACGGTCCGAGGTTTGCAAGATCAGCACCTTTCTTTCCCACAGAGGCAATTTTTCTCACCAATGACATAATCTGTATCCAGTGTGTAACCTTCGAGAGTTGGCTTTTTTGTTTAGATGCGTGACCCAGGTAATTCTTTTAGACGACTATATTGTAAAAATCTGGACTGATCATATGAGCATTTTTATCATCTCTTTCTTACAAGTAGTTAGATTCCAAGATATTTTAAATTGTAGATCATTTTTTAACTCGTGAATTGCAGTAGTATCTTACTGGATGTAGATGGGGATAGGATTATGCGGCTCTTAGGTGTTGGCCGATCATATGTTAACTTTTCTCGAAATTCTGCTGTTTTAGGGAAATATATCGTTTGATATATCTAGGGGAACACGGCACGTAACTGTGAGTGTCTTTTATGTTAATGTGTGTTAAAAATTTACCGTTCGTTTGTTGGTCGGGAAAGTGTTTTTTTTTTAATTTCAATCGTTCGGGCGTACGTCACGTGACTGTCCCGTAAATCGCGCAAAAGGTTCAATTCAAGTCACGAAAAAGTTGGCTTATATCTGTCAACATTGCATAATAGAAACCTTTCTGCTGTAGGCATGAAGTCCGGACAGAAGATGTCTTTGAAAGAGTTAAAGAAGCGTTGGTTATCAACCCGGTCACTGCAAAGGTTTGCTTTGCAGAGGACGACTACAAAATGTTCAAAGATTTCTAATGAATGGACATCCATAGCAAATATCATGATCTAAGCACAGGCGTCCCAAAGCTGCGAAAAACACTTCAATCCCCCCCCCCCCAAAAAAAAAATAAACAATAAAATAGGCCAAATGGTAAACAGAAACTAGGCATGGTAAGTGCTTTTCTTCATTTTATTCCAAAAAAGTAGCTCGAGAAGCCAAACCACCAATCTACATCGTAACATTGCAAAAACATCCGCTTAGCATTTGTACGTCCCATAAAGCATTACAGACAACTGGTTTGTCACGACTAGTGTCCGTCTGAGAAAGCACGTTAACGTGCAGCTCAGGGAGAACTGAGAAATCCTGGTTTAGACTATATGCCTTGTAGCCACCCCATGGGTGTGGTAGTAATTGGGTGACCAATTGCAATTATCCTGTGTTATTATGACACTATCCAAATATGGTCATGATGCTCTCGAAATCTGTCCCCTACTATATCTGTCATCCGTAGGTAACAGATATCCGGCGATATACGTAGCTTCGTACGTGGGAAGAAAAAGTGAAGTGAGAAAATGTCGACAGAGAGATTTAAAAATGTTACGCTGTTTTGTTGTCAATTTGTTGAATAATAAAACAATTATCCTGCTCAATCTCGCCATAGTTAATAGAGGGGAATGGTTATGAAACTCGTCAAAGTTCTTTGTTGTATGTTATTGTTCTGTTTTTAGGCCTTGACCCTGCACAAAACACAACAGTTGTTTACTCCGAACTGAGGAACTAACCAATAGAAACGTGTTGGTTACGTAACTCATGCATAGTGTATGAGCGTAAAACAAAAGATTGTGCAAGGTCGTGGACCTTCCAACATAAATCTTGGAATCTTTGTTTGTTCCTTTTATGTTTGCCGGGCTTCCTAACCAGTCCCCTCTATTAACTATGATCTCGCGGAATATCGTCTGATTTTAGCCGACTCGGCCTACGGCCGTGATCTATACATTCAAAATGAAGCAGTTTCATTGGTTGCTATGCGTAGCAAAGAACTGTGATTGGTCGAGAAAAATCACGTCACTGTCAAACCTGACTCGAGCGTCGCTTCTCGTGAAATGAAAACTTACAGCGAAAGTAGAATTGAACTGCAAAATCTACAAATCTTGAAGGAAATGCTGGAATAATCAAGTCAGTTTTTGTCATTGGAACAGCCCTGTGAGCCGAAAAGCTTGGACGTTGCCTTGAAAACTGCAGACGTTGAAAAAATAGTCTCGGAAAACTTGTGGTTGCGGTCAACCTAGAGGCCATTTGATTCGAATTTTGAATGAAAGGAGCGTAAATGACGGTGGAGATTTTTGTCTTCTGTAGTTGGTGATTCTCAAATCAGCTTGATATAGCTGCGATACTCTTGACCGTGAGCTGTGGTTAGCTATACTTAGCGCGCTGCTGTGGCCTGAAACGGACAGGAACATTCGCATTGGAAAGCAAGGTTATGCATTTTATTTTACCAATTTTAAGAAATGATGTTTTGATGTTTCATTCCTGACATCAATCAGTGAGTTAACAGTTGTTTTGTCACTGGGAAAAGTTAGAATTTTTAAATAAATTAATCTCAGAAACATTTTGTTTATTGGGATTGTTAAATTCGAGCTAACGGAGTGGTTCTCGGCTTACCAAGACCAATTTGTGCGTGGTTTAGTCGCGCTCAACTGCCGACTAAGGCTGCTAGAAAATTATTTCTGGATCATTTTTTTTAAAAGAAACGGCTTTATCTTTCGTTTTCCGGCTTCTCAAACCTGTACAATTCCTCAGCAAGACTTTTTTGTATCTTATCTTTTGCCCAGTCACGTAAAACATTATCCTGATTCTCAAAACTTTCCGCCATTTTAAAACAGCAGAGGGAAAAACTTTGTAATGATGACGTCAATCGTGCATCTGTCCTGTAATAGATCATAGGCGAGAACCAATCAAAATGTGAGAATAACTTAGGTTATTATATAATTGTGTTTGGCTGCTTTTATAGATCCACCGCTTGAGAATTAAGATCACTTTCCGCGTGAGAATTTTACCACGATCTTACCCACGGTTTCGAGGCGCTAGGCGCAGTTGACTTTGCCATAAAACAAGTAGGTAAGTATTTCTAAATGTTTTTATTTGCTAGATGCCTTCATTTGCTTGTGAAAATATTCATTGAGGTCAAGAACGGATTAATGATGAATCCTGGAGTAGAAAAAAGATCAATTTGTGTTTGGCTGCTTTACTGTGTGATCAACTTCGCGAGTCCTTCGATTTCACAGTTGAGTGGTTCGCACATTTTGAATTATATGCCTCCACGGGTCAAAAGGCTCCACTCTACTCATAATTTCCATTTTTCCTAACAACATGGCACAAAGCACCCCTCAGACACACGCATAAAGCAAGGAAAGTTCAAGAGACCAAAAATTAAAATAGAACGGCAAATGCACGGTTGCAGACAGTTGTCATGAACCGTTGGAGTAACGGTCAAAACAACATGCAGACTCCAGACCAGGTACAAAATGCACACTAGGCACAAAATTCAGACTGCAGACTGAGTACAAAATGCAGACTGACAAGAAAAACTGTTTTTTTTTTCCGTCAGAAACGTGTCAACATTCGATTTTTTAACTTACCTATTGTGACCTTTCC
The DNA here is from genome assembly GCA_022496165.2 of Catalaphyllia jardinei. NCBI lineage: Eukaryota > Metazoa > Cnidaria > Anthozoa > Scleractinia > Caryophylliidae > Catalaphyllia > Catalaphyllia jardinei. The sequence continues at coordinate 18,699 of JAEMPF020012188.1, forward strand.
CTTGTCACGCAATCACCGTACAATTTTCGCATTTCTTGGGGAGTGTACTTAGCTTTTTATCTTGAAACGTGCACTTTAAATGATGTAAAAAAGAATTCATTCAATTCATTCTTAACACCGTTTTAAGCTTCCACAGGGTTTTGACCTCGAGCGCAAGAACGCTGTGTTATAAATAGCAACGCTCGCATTGAAATTTCATCTACGTATGACACATGACCTTCAATGCATGTGGTCGTCAGCTTGGCCGCATTTGGGAGATCCGAAAGTGCGGTAAGTAACAATTAAAAATCCTTTCTTAAAACGACGAGTATTCATAATAAAAGTGCTCTTACCTCTTAAAAGCGTTCAAGTTCCCTTGTGTGAAGCTTGGTATATTTCATGAACGCGAAATGTTTCAGTCTGCATTTTGTACCTAGTCTGCATTTTGTACCCGGTCTGCGGTCTGCAGTCCGAGTGCATTTTGTACTGACCTGTTGGACTCATGCCGGCCCATCACGTACACTGATACATATTTGCTTTTCTAGCCTCCTTTCAGCCGAATATTAATCCAGTTTATCAGCAAAGACAGCAAAATGCAGACCGTGACGAGTCGCTCTACCATCCTTAAACTTATACTCTGTCATGAAAAGTTCAGGGCGCCGACGGTGCAGTGACACTTCAATAAATCTTTTTTTCACCATTTCGCTCCCTCTGAACTGACTGTGGTTTTCAGAGATCAAGGCCCTGAATACTGTAAAATTATTCAATCACTCCTCACAAGACTTACATAGTAGACATGGTTTTGATTCATTCCACGGCAAAGATGAGTCAAAGATCTTCCACACAGCCTTGGCCGCGGCGTTCAATTATTGTCATGCCTCTCGAGGAGATTTTTACAGTATGTAACGCCCCTAACTGAAACAGACCACACAACCCACAGCAACTTGGATTTCAAATATCAGATGATGGATAAGTATTCCTCAGCGTTTGAAAAATGTCACCAACATTCCTCGGTTTATTTTGGTGACAACACATCCCGCACTCCCGTAGGCCAAGTATAGACAGCTTCTACGACAGCTTCCAAGAAAATGTCATCTTCCAACGCGATCACTTCAGCATCACTGCCAGCTTGTGTTGAAAAAGTAAGGGTACATATAAATGTTGTGCCGCGTAGCATTATGAACACAAATGAAGTAACAGAGAATTAACTCTGAAGTGTAAAATTTTAGTGCTAATTTAACCCATGAATAATCCACTGGGCGTTAGCCCTAGTAAAGGGAATCAGGGAACCACACGAGGTAAAGCACTAGAATTTACACTTCAGAGTTAATTCTCTGTTACTTCATTAGTGTTCATAGTGCTACGCGGCACAACATTCATATGTACCCTTACTTTTTCAACACAAGCTGGCAGTGATGCTGGAGTGATCGCCGCGATTCACCATCTAAATCGACCCCGACTTTCTCTGTCCGACCTTGTAGCTCAGTCGGCAGAGTGACGGTAGATCTAATCCGGAGGTCGTGGGTTCGATTCCCACTGAGGTCAAAAGATTTTTTCTTTACCTCGTGTGGTTCCCTGATTCCCTTTACTAGGGCTAACGCCCAGTGGGTTATTCATGGGTTAAATTAGCATTAAAATTTACACTTCAGAGTTAATTCTCTGTTACTTCATTTATGTTGAAAAAGGACGCAAGACCTCAGTAGGTCCCGTCTCATCCGCAATCCAGCCTTCACTCTCGTCACTAGCTCCGTTGAAGGGCTTCAACTGATTGAAATGCACCACTCTCCTTTTGAGTCTGGAGTAAATCCCAGTTGGTCCTCAGTACTTGATCCTGTAAAACACTTCACTTAGACGCTTGATGACTATGGATGGGCCATTCCAAGGTCTATTCAGTTTCATACACCGGCCCATCCGGGTTTTCTTGTCTAACCAGAGGACTTGGTCTCCTACTCGATAAGCGTTGGCTCTCCTCAGCAGTCATGGTAAGCCTTATGAGTACGATGCGACACCTTCAGAGTTTTACTAGCAGTCTGGAAAGCCTGCGTCAGCCTTGGCTTGAGTTCGGTAGTGTAATCAGAATGAAACTCACGTGGGAGAAGGCAGGAGTCAAAGCAAACAGAGTTCCCTACCAAACCGTACGAAACTAGGGGTAAAATCAGCACTACTGTGGACAGAGGTGTTGCAGTAGCCGGGGCGCTCCCGGCCCGAGTGGCGTTTCGCGTGAAGGACGTCTGCGATTCACCGTAGAAAATTCCATACTGATTACGAAAAACTGTCCCGCATCTGGTCATGAGCGCGGATTGGTTCGATCGGTAATTATGCATAATTAAGTCCGTAGATATGCGGGACAGTGAAAATACTCACCAAAGCAAATCTGGCTTCTTGTAATATTGTAGCGGTGGTTTGTGTAAATTGGGGTTGAAAAGCCTACACGACTTTGACGCTTTGTGACATCTGTACATTTGCCGTTCTCTGTTCGGTTACTCGACCTTTTTGTCGCTTCACTCGTGTTTATGAAGGGCACTTCATGATGTTTTATAAGGAGGAATTTTAAGAAGAGTTGAGCTGTTAGACCGTGCCATGGCAAATTTTAGAGGTCATAAGTCTATATGATTTCCGCTGTTATCTGCGTGTTACTTCGTGGATTTTGACACCTCCCGTAAACAGTGATTACAACTGTTTGAGAGTACAAAACTGATATCATATTTGCCCTCGTACCTTTTTCTTCAGAGACGCTGTAGCTTTACTTCGAGAAAGCCATACACCAGCTTGTCTAGTGAAATTCTAATTTTTCTTTCAGCTATCTGATCGAGCTTATGTTCTTCAAGCTTGATGTAACAACATGGTTCAAATGCAACTGTTGACGCGTAAGTCTTTTGAATGCGTCTTTGTTCCGCTTAGTCAAGACCGTGGTTGCGATCTTTCATGTGGATCCCATCAGTTACCGGTATTTCTAAAATACTCGGTACGTCTGAAGTTGCTAACATAACTCGTACATTTGTGGCTTTGCACAAACCTTTCGTGATTGCAAACGATAATTTATTCAAAACTATAAAGTTCACACTTACGTCATCGGTATGGAATTTTTGGCGGTGAATCGCAGACGCCCTTCAAGCGAAACGCCACTCGGGGCGGGAGCGAAGAAGGACAGCTGCTTTCACAGGCTAGTGTTGTATAGGGCAGACACGTGGATGGGATGTACAAATTCCAGTTCCTTTGATCCTCTGTAACGATTCTTGCCAGCATACTGTTCACTGTATGAATGCTTCACTCAGATGCCCCATCTGACTGGGGGTGAAGTGATGTCGTTTACGTGTTCCAAAATTTCAAAGAGAGAACATCACAGATCATTTCAGCTGTCAAGTTCTTTCCCTTATCATGGTGAATCTCTTCTGGAGCTCCGTGCTGGAGAATCCAACAGTCAAGCACTTTCCTAACAATGGTCTCCGTCTTCTGATTCCTAAGTGGGTACAATTCAAGCCACTTGGTGAAATGATCGACCACAACTAAACAGTACCGGTATCCCTGAGAGCTCAACGGGTATTCCACAATATCCATTGTTACCAATTCCCCGGGGAAGCTAGTGACGATTGGTAGCAGCGGAGCTCTTCTTGCAGGAACTGGGTTTTTCCTCCTCTAGCAAGGCAAACAGTTCCTGCAACAAACCTCTATGTCCACAGTCATAAGCAGCCAGAAAAATCTCTCCTTGATCCTAGCAGAAGTCTTAGCACTTTCAAAATGGCCCAGGAAAAGACATCAGCATATGAGAGAAGAAAATCTCCCAGCGTTCCCCTCTAAAAATGCCTCTTAGGTCACTGTCAGACAAATCGATGCCTAGTTTCTCCAAATTTCCTTTAGATATATTATTAGTGAAGTAAGACAAAGTAGGACCATCCTTTTTTGGAGACATCCAAAGGGCTGGAACAGTCAGCAATGTCAGTAATAATCCCGACTTTCTGGATCTTGAACAGCATCACACTTTCATCACATAGGTTAACGGCTTTCGCACCGAAACCTCCATTCTTGTTACTTTCAACAACAAGTTTAGTAATCAGCACCCCACCTGGGGTTCTAGTGGACTCAAACAAACCAGCTCTTCAGTCTCCATCCTTAGTTCGCATGGGCCAGGAATCAAGACCTGGTTTCTTGTAGGCAATTCTACTGTCCACCTGGCAACTACCGGAGAGTAATTCTCGATGAAAACACTACTACATTATTTCGCAATAATCGAATAGGGGTATTTTCCAATCATCCACCTTAGAGGACCTTCGCGCATCCCCCAAGAACTCTATGGTGACTTTCAATGAAATCAGACTCCATGAGAGCATCAACCATGAGAAAATTCCATTTTGTTTGAGCACCCCCTAGCTCCAGTTCCACTTCCACTTCCCCATGAACAGTAATGGGTTGGTGAGTTATGGAAACAGGAGAGACTTGAGAATCCTTAATCACCAAACCAGGAGTACTTGAATATATCAAGCTCACCTCTGCAACGGTATCAACCAAGAAGATTGCTTTCTCTTTATTCACAGTCCCTTCAACATAGTAACTTTTCCTACTTACAGCCTTACCTCTGTGTACAGCATTAATGATGGGCTCTTTCTCAGGAAGGTTTGTGTAGTTGACCCCTTTACAAGAGTTCAAGGCTGGCGTCAGGGTCCTTGGCCAGCCCTGCTCTCGTTTAAAGTTGGGGAAACTGCGAGCCCAGTGACCGCGACCACCCAAAGCTCTGGAAACATCAGTGGGTTTTGGACCAGGTCTCTGCCCTTCCTTCCCTATGTACGGCTGCAGACAAGGGGTCTTGGGGGCTTCTGAACTCTTCTAGCTTTAGTTCCACCACCTTTTGTAACATTACTTCAATTTTACTGACCTGTTTGTCTGCACTTGTTGGATTGAATTTCCCAATTGATTCACTAACAGAGGCAATTCTCTTGACAACAGTTTCCACTGGAGTCTTCAGCAGATCTTTCTGTCTAATCAATAATTCCATGATATCCTTCTTGAGCCCATTAATAAACTGGCAGAACACATCTTCAGCTTCCCTAGACCTGTAAAAAGCAAGAGCGTTGATTTGTTCATTGTTTTTCTTCTTCTGTGCAGCATTGGGAGTTTCTGGTAGTTTATCGACTACGGGGGGAGTGTAGGCTCTGTCATAGGCCATTCGGAGATCCGCTAGATACGAAAGTAATGGTTCACTATCCTTACTGCTTCTTGAATAAAGTCTCTCTTGTACTTCAACAAAGCCAGACTTCCCTCGTATCTATGCTTTAGAGCCCTTAATAATGTGCTGAAACTTGTCCTCACTGTCTCTGACTGTTGGTGATAAAATGCTTTCGCGTCGTCTTTCAAATACACAGCCAAGTACTGGCCTGCTTTTTCATCTGACCACTCGTTCCCCGCTACACAAATTTCAAAGTCCTGATGAAATCTTCGCAGATCCTCTTCGCCGGAGAATTTCGATTCCGGAAGGACTACTCAATGTGACTCCATCGCGGGTTCACGGGTTCACTTTGCTGCATCAATGTGTGTACAAAGTGTTAAATTTAGCTTTGCAATCGCACTGCAAGAATTATTTTTCTGAGAATGCTTGTTTGAATTTCGAGCTAATGTGTTCTTGACCAATAAAACTTTTGTTATTAATCAAATTAGAATTTCATCGGGCTAAACCCTCCAACGGTTCCCATGCAGCCTACTGTTTTCTCTTTCCGTCTTAGCCGAAACATTACTTAATGAGTTTGAGAAGACTTCCAAAATCAAAGCCAGGATTTGATAGAAACACACCATGCAAACGAGTGTTCGCGTATGAACATGTCCATTAATTTTACTTTCTGTGTTTAATACTTCACAGATTCTTGCCTATAACTTTTCTAAATTGACGGATTTAATATCAACATATTCGTGAAAGTCAAGCTGGTATCCGTTGAAGTCTCTTGCAAACTTCTCTCCGTTTCAAGTCCGCAGCCTTGATTGAGATGCGCGCAAACAAAATAAAAGGAATGTGTGGTTGGCTTCAGCAGCTAGCAGACGTTTGTGGGGGAGGAAGATTGCGTGATGAGCCTAAAAATGTCATGTCTGCGAAAGAGGCTAAAACAAGATGTGACCAACCTGAAATTACTTTGGCCAGTCAACATGACCCGCCACGGTCCGCAATTTTTTTTAGCACTAAATTACCGTCAGTGATTGATGATTGTTATTTGTGAGAAAAATTCTTTACTGCGCATTCTCGAGAGTTTGTTTGCATTTTTTGTTTTGTTTGCACTCTCGTCCCCAGTGGTGCGCTCCTTTTGGTCAGCACCAAGAATTGCGACCTCTGGGAAGGTCCAATTTTCGGAACATGTCTAAAGAATTCATTTTCTATTCTTAGCCAATCCGATTGCGTGTCAGACTTGACTCTGAAAATGCACAAAGTGACCGGGAGCCCATGAATCGCGGCGGTCGCGAATCTTAGTGCTGACCAAAAAGAGCGGAGCCTCTGGGACAAGAATGTTCTGTTTGATTTAGGACATCACAAAATGTAAACATTTTGCAGCTACGTACATGAAGTAAATTTAAATTTTCAAAACAAGCGAAGCAGCCCAAGCTTTATGCTTCATTCTTTCTTGTATCAGTTGATGAAACAACTTCAGTTCACAGCTGTAAAAACCAATGAAGCTGTTGGAAAAAGAACTTGAAAGGCCTCAACGATAAGGTATGTGGTTCCTAAAGAATAACATCGATTCGTATTCCATGGAGTAAGCCATCACAATGTTTATGAACATCAGCGTGCCGGGACTGCACATTATAGACCACAGGTCACCCAAGCGTAATACAAGGGTTTGTATTGTGAACTGTGGCTGAAATATAAGAGTGCGCATGGAAATTAGGCAATCTCGTTCCCAGGGTATCTTATCTTAACGCCCCCTGGGGCGAGTGCCAGGGGGTGGTAAGATAAGAGACCATGGGAATCAGGTTGGAAATTAGGAGATGACATTTAAGTTGTTGAATGTATGGGTTATTTACCAAATAAATACTCTTGACATCCATTTTTTCTCATCCTGGAGAGTTTAAACACTTTTTTGTGCTAGTTTTGATATATCTGCCTTATGATGTTATAATAACAGACTAGTGTCTTAGTCACTTAGATCAGTCTTGCACCAAGCCATTCAATTATGAACTCAGAGGAGTGCAGATTAGGACAACTGCAGTGAACAACGAGACAACTGCTCTCCTAAACAATGCTGTGTTGTGGGGCTATATGCAGTGTGTTACTCAGTAGCAAAGTCTTATGTGTACATGTAATAATGAGCCCCTCCCAGGGGTTTTGAGGAACAAGGGAACTGCAACATTTATTTTTAGGGAACAGGGGATATTTTCAAATTATTTTCAGGGAACAACGGAACGCTTGAGTAGAGGGGAACACCGACCTACTTTCAATAATATAGTTTTTAACTTTCGGAGCCCCTAAAATATAAAATCTCTTACGTTCCTGAGTGTAAGGCGAGATTATTTTTGAAATTATTATTGTTACGAGCTGTGAAAGGCATCTTCGGAATGTTTGTTTCAACCAATTCAAGATGGTGGAAACTGACACTGTTCGACAAACTATCACAATTGTACCAGTTACTGGAAACACATGCCACAATGGGCAGGAAAAGCCCACAGCACACGAGATGGAAGTACAGCCCAGTTTTCCCAGCCAACAGGCATCTACTTTGATAATGGCACTGTTACTCAACAGGTACCCTCCGCATGACAAGCAGTTTCACTAGTTTGGTAGACTGTTCGAAGCATCTGCATCTGTTTGGAGAGACGTTTGGACCTCACACAAAGACTAGCACCTTGGTCAAAGTAGAGATCCCCCAGGCAATCAAGAGACTAGAGCAAGTTTTCTCCTTTGACAAAAAGGGTGAGCCTTATTCAATATTGGTACCACAGCTGTGACACAAGGCCCTCAGGGAAATGTTTCATCTGTTGTCATGGAAGATAAAAGAAGGATCCTGAAGTATCTGTGTGGCATTAAGGGCCTGCTGGACTATTTCAATCCAAGCCTTACCACCAAATTAAGAATCAAAAGTCTTCTAACACTTGTTGTCAAAAACACATTTTCAGAAATGAGAAGTCATGGCCAGAAATCCCGGTCATCGCAACGGCGCACGCGCGGGGTTACTTAGCAATATGGCCGCCAAACACTCAAAGGAAAATTAATGTATGGCAGAAATAAAACAAATTAAAATACGGCAAGTTCTGGCTTACCGGGAACAAGTGCCGCGATCCGGTGAAGTTCTTGAAAGTTTCCTCGGCTATTCTGATCAGTTACTTTTCATCAACAAATGTTATTGGCCCTGCTTTTCATCGATGTTTGTTTTCGAAGCTTGGCTCATACAATGCTCTACATTATGGAGGCTTGAAATCCAATATTTGCATCCCAAACAGATTTTGATGCGACACAGCTGATTACATAAGTGCGATATCCCAAGTGCCGCGATCGCTTAAGGAAAAGCACCGTATGATGTGTCATTTGGCCAATTTTCACCTTTGAGGCTGATTTCTTCGCCCTGCTAATTGCCTTCAAAAACAGCTCAGAGTAGCGTAAATCAGTTCTACCGAAAGCAAAGATATCAAATGTCACACAAGCGTCACATTTGTGTTGATCCGAGAAACACATGTCGTATTCTTGCGCAAACCCTGACATTTCTTCAACAAATTCCGCCATGTTTGGTATCAAAAGAAAGCTAAGAAACCAAACTTTCCATCTCTGTTGAGGTCTGGGGAGACAGGTGACCACTGACCTTTTAGTCAGCACTTAAACGAGAACTTATGTATGTCCCCAACATGGCTGACTACAAACAACTTTATTCGTTTCCCCACTGTCGTTTAATACGACACTGTTTTCTGCTCAAGAAATATGAGAAGATTTTCTGATGTGGAGAGAGTCATTACCCGGTAAAAATGTGGCTCGGTAAGTCTTTTGAGTATTCTTTAACTCCCCGAGACAGCAAGTACTTACCGTACTGAATTATTCTAATTCTGTATGTTTTGTGTCCATTTCAACAAGTAATGAAGTAAATTTCGCCTGGTAATAATCCTCTCCACATGAAAAAATCTTTCCCTATTTCTTAAGCGTACAGCAGTGACGTATGAAACGACAGGGGAAACGAATGAACTTGCTTTTACTCAACCACGGGGGATTTTTTCGAAGACGCCATGTTGCCTCATTAGCATAGATTCATTAAATGGCCCGCTGCTTATGCATGGGCTCAAATGTCCGCAATTTCTGGCCATGGGTGCCACTGACATGCCCCTACAGCTTGAATTCAATTACAGATTCAGCAGGGCAATCATGGAACGGTTGAAGAAGCAATGTTTTACACCATTTGCTTACTTTCAAGATCCTTTCAATCCAGTGGTGTTCACGGAACATGCAGAAAAATCTGTCAATGTGAACAACATTGTTTGTGCTCTAACCTGCTATGACTACTGTGAAGATACCTAAGAGCGTGTGATTCACCATACCAATTTAAGTCGCCACTGTCACAGAGGTAGCTGAGTCAGTTGAGATGACAGAAACGGCAGTCAATGAAGATCAGCATGAGCGTATTCCAAGGAAAGGAACAAAGCGGTTCGAAAGCGATTTTTTTCAACTATGAATAGAAAGGTAAAACAAGCAAACAAATATGGGGAACAATGATAAACATTTTTAGGGATCAAGGGAACAGAGCAAAATTTTTTCGGGATCAAGGGAAAATAAGGTAAGACCATTTTTGGGAACAAGGGGTTTTTATTAATGGGGAACAAGGAAAAAAATCCCCAAAAAATAAGGGATCATGGGAATATATACCACCATGGGAGGGGCTCAATGATACCAAATGTGACAGTGACATTAATCTCCCCTAAATCATAAGTGACGTCACAACTTAAATC
>JAEMPF020012188.1:33577-41077 GCA_022496165.2 Catalaphyllia jardinei
CCTGAAACTGATCTGTGTTAAGCTTGCTGCATTGTGTTCTCTTAACCCAGCACTTGACTTGCTTGTCTGTCTCAGCCATGGGTCCAAACAGGAGGTTTGTTTTGCTTGACTTATAGTTGTGAAAAAAACCTTGCTACCCATGATGTGATATGAATGGTCTTCCAGAATCCATGTTTCAGCAGGACTTGGAGAAGGCTGTCCTCAGTTTCTACAGCTACTGAAACGTCCTCCTTCACTGCCCTTGCTTCTGCTTCTGTTTCTTTACTGGGCCTGATTTGCACTGTTGCTGGCCACATTTCTGATTTGGAAAGCCAGTCTGGTCCCTTCGGCCATAGTTCCGGTAGTTCCTTGGATTGGTTCCTCCTGCTTCCCAGATCTGCTGGATTTTGGCCTGAGCTCACATGGCCCCACGGAATGTAATTTTTGGCCTTGATCTGCTTCACTCTATTAGCTACAAACTGTTTGTAGTTTCCTTTACCAGCCATCCAGTAAAGTGCCACCATACTGTCTGCCCACCTGTACACTGACATCACTGCACATCTGTCCAATGCATTTCTCACATTATCGACAAGATTGGCTGCCATATGGATAGACACAAGTTCTCACCTCGGGATTGTCAGCCCCTTCTTTGCTAAACGAGCTTTGGCTGTAACTAGGCCCTGGTTGGTGCTGGAGTCCTGCTGAACTACTGCTTATACAGCCGCTGCTGTTCTGGTTCCGCTTGTATCACTGAATACATGTAGGTCAATGCTAGACTACGGGGAATTTTGACCTCATCAGGCAGGTTTTTCTGAAGTTTTCTCACTTTTTGTCCAGTTTCTCTGGTAGCACGGCATCCCAAGGGAGACATTGGTCACGTGCTTCTAAATAGATCCTCTTTCCTACTAAAACTGTGGGGCTTGCCACTCCCAGGGGGTCAAACACTGATGCTAAACTTTTCAGCACTTCTCTCTTTGTGGTTCCTGCAGAATCTCCTTTAAAGCTCACAGCTAGAGTATCTTCCCTTTTGTCCCAAGGAAGTCCTAGTAACTTCGCTTCATTGGGCTTTACACCCAACTGTTCCTTGGCATATGTTTGCCCTTCGTCTCCCAGTACATCTTCAGCCTCCAGTTTCTTGACATTCGAGAGCCATTTATGCAGTTTAAACCCCGCTTCTCCAAACACCGAAACTAAAACCTCCTTCAAACCGCACCCCTGGTCTACAGTATCAATCCTACTGATGACATTATCGACATACAAACTCTCTTCAACCTCCTCGGGATACTTAGCCTTTAAACTGTCTAGATGTTGTTTCAGAGTTCCTCCAAGAAGAAATTATAGTCACTGAATTAAACCAAACAATGCCTGGGTGAATCGCAAAACCTCAATCTATGAGGGGTCCTTATCCTTTAACCAGTGAAAGCGAAGGGCATCACGGTCTGCTTCCAGAATTTGCACCTGCAAGAACGTTTGCTTGAGATTACGGCAAAGAGGAACTGGTTTGAAGCGATTTCGGACTAGCACAGTCCAGAGTAGGTTTTGGAGTGGAGGCCCAGTCTCTAGACAGTCATTCAATGACTGTCTAGTCTGTTCTGCTTTGGCTGACGCGTCAAAGACGATTCGCGTCTTTGTGCTCTCTGCTGCTTCCCTCACTACTGGCTTATGAGGTATGTAGAACTCTCTTTCTCCCTGTGGCTCATCAGTCACCCTCTCCACGATCCTTTGCTCAAGTTGGTCTTGGATTATTCTCTTGTATTCGTCAAATTGATTAGGTTCTTTTTCCAGTTTCTTCACAAGATTAGCTAGTCGCTGGAGGCTTCCATTTTGGTTGTTAGGAAGGGGTGGGTGGCCAGCTCTCCACAAAAGGCCCGTTTCATACCACCCCTCTGGATGACGCACAAGTTGCTCTTGGAATTCGCTGTACACTACCTGTTGATCACCTGCTGGTTTATCTTCTAAAGCCAACACGTCAAAGCTGCACAGTTCCTAGTAATCTGTTGAAGAACTTCTAGTGAGGTACATTCTGCTTAAGTTGGTCTCTGCACCTGGGGACATGATGGTCCAACTAAAAGATGTGAGCTCTGCAAGTGGTTCACCCGGATTCCTTACTCTCAGCACTGAGCTTGTCTTCAGCCTTGCATACTCACTTAAACCAAGGATCAGATGAATTGGCAGCTCTTGTTTTGTACCAAATCATCCATCATTACGTCTTTAAGATGCTGGTGCTGTGAGATGATTTCTGCATATCGTGGGTTGGGCACAATCAACAGGACACGCTTGTCAACTTTACTCAGGGTGGTAGGCAGACTGAAATTCCCTTTGATGCTAGAGATAAGTACATTGTACATTTCTATCTTCTGAGTTGTGGGTGTCATCATCATTTTAATTTTCTTGTACACCTTGTGGTCAGGTTTCCGGTTCAGTCGCTCAACCAGTGTAGCTGATGCATATGACCTTCCTGCCCCAATGTCTAACAGTGCTCTACAGATAATTCCCTCCACTTCTACCACAACTACTGGATACACCACTGAACTTTCCCCAGTTCTACCATCAGCTGGTTTGGGTTCTTGTCACAAATTGAGCTGTCGTGCTTATCATCACACTTCTGGCCACTAATTTTGCATTGACATTCAGCAGCTCGATGTTTCGTCACGGTGCAATTGAAACAGTTTGAAACAGTTTTTCCTTGGTTGGTTTTTCCTTTCACATGTATGAAGCAATTTTGTAGTGTTGCATGTTCAATTGTTTCACACACACGAAACAATTCTGTCCTGCATGTAAAAGTTTTTACACATGTGAAACATGCATGTGAAATTTTCCATGTGAAATTTTCCATGTACATGGACTTCATGTCATGTGAAATTTTTTTCACATACGGGAAACAGTTTTGTCATGCATGTGAATTTTTCCAAGCATGTAACACTTTTAGGCAGCGCATGCGAAATCCAAATAGTTAAAAGATTTGATATATTTGAAAGAATATAGAATGTGTAAAAGAAAAAAGAAATTGTCATAAGTTGCTGCACCAAGAATGGGTAAGCCAAGAGTTATACATGTAACTCCACATGGAAATAATGTAAAGCAAACACAAGTAAAAGTACAAGTACAAGTTCATTTATATATGTATAATTATAGTTACTTTCAAAAGTAATTTAATCATTGGCAAATGTATACATTGTCGGTGTTCTAGAATGTCTATTGTGCTCTTAGGTCTCTACACATTGATCCCATAATGCATTTACTGAAAACTTTAATGTGTATACTTACATATTAGCTTGGCATGTTAGTTCAGATAGATTATTAGGCTGCAAGTAGGTCATTTAAAAACGTGTACAAAATACTCTTTATGCAAAACCATTCACGAAGAAATGGGTTTCATATGCATTAGTTTGCATCTCTGCAGTAGCAAAATAGCTTGGGATAACTATGCGCCTCTGCAAATGATATCTGAGTACTTTTCAGCTCATGGTAGGCCTCTAAAATCGGGCTCATCCTCTGTGTAAAAACCTGTTACACTCACCAGTGAGGTAAAAGAAAGAAAACAAAGAAGTCAACATACAGGGTTCATACTCTTTGAAGATTTTAAAATTCCACGACTTTCACGACTTCCCACCTTTTCCATGACCTTTCCGAGTTTTCCATGACCAAATTTTAAACATTTGGTCTGACAGTAGTATCTACAAAATCATTTGTTAACATATTTTCCAGCATTATAATGCATAAAATACATGCTTGGCATTATTTCAAATTTCTTATCTTTTTGCCTTTTTATTTTTTTGAAAGCATACTGTAAGCATATTGCTTTTCCATGACTTTCCAAGACCTTCACTAGAATTCCATAACTTTCCAGGCCTGGAAATTGAAGTCATAAATTCAATGACTTTCCAGGTTTTCCATAACCTGTATGAACCCTGACATAATAGACCCAAACCCTAGCAATAGCTACAAAACAAAGAAAACCCCAGTATTCCATCATAATCTGTAGGATCCAACCGAAAATACACAGGGCCTTTGAGGCAAAAATTTCAACTTTGAATTTGAAGCTATTTTAAGCTTATATCAACAAAATGTTAGTGAGATTAAATATGTATGCCATATTAAAGAAACCTTTAAACTTAGCAAATAAAATAAATCTTCAACAGAAACAACATGTTTCAGCTGGTTTTCAAACCTGACCTTGGGATACTTGACAAAAACCACCTGATATCAATTTTCATAAGCGTAACAAAGCTTAATGTTGGCAAGTCATTGTTTTTGTTGGACTAATATAAATGTTTAAATTGTCGTTTCTCTTGTTATTTCACATTTCGTTATAACTCTGAGCTTTTGACACAGCTTTTTAAGTATTACAGGTAACATTGCTGTTTGATTGAATGTGCCACATTTGTAATTTCATAGAACTCACTATAGTCCAGTGGAACTCAGACCATTGTACATCAAAGGATAACAATAAAATTGAATAAGCACATGAAACTGTATCAATTACCTATTCTCCGAGAATTTGAATGTGAAATTCATGTGAAAAGTAGCGAAAAACATGTGAAACCAATGTAAAAAACACAAATTATTCACACATTTTTTCACATGATTTTTCACATACCTACTCCTAGTAGTGATATATCTTGCATGGTTGTTACTGCCTATTGTTCAATACTTGTAAATGAACTAATAAATATGTAAAGTAAAGCCAATACACTATTATTAACCATTTCGGTGTTCTGCAAACAGAATAGATTAAAAAAACAATGTATAAATTATTATTTTCAATCATTAATTAGAAAATCATTATTTCCAAAATAATAAACCCATTTAAATATATCACATCACCTCGCTAAATCACTTATAATTTACAAAGTTCTTATTAAAGTTTTAAAGGTATTGCATCATTTCCTTTTTTTTTTATTTACATGGCATACATTATCATACGAGGGTTGTCCAATACACACAATCTGGTACGGTCTGATAAAACAACTTTTTGATTGGTACTGTTTGACAGTCAGTAAAAGACTGTTTTCAATCCGCATATGGTCGGAAAATAGCATCTTACTAAGGGGACTTGGAATCTAACTCAAGTCTAATCAGAGTCATGGGGGTGACAGAGCTTGTCGATCTATACAGTTTGTACAGATGGAAAAGGCTTTTTTTTTCATCCCTATACGGTCGGAAAATTGCACCTCATTAAGGGGACTTAGAATATAATTTTTTTTTTCCGTAGTCAAGGGGGTGACACGGCTTGTCAATCCGTACAGTTTGTACAAATGAAAAAGTAATAATAAAACGGTTCAGTAGCAAATAATATGTGTTTCTCCAAAGTGAAATTAAATAGGAGTCTGTCATTACATTACACAAAGACGTGGCATTTGGCTTCTGAGAAGAGTTATTGCATTATACCCCCCTCGAAAGTCATTTCTCGGAGAGTACTGAACGGATTGAAACGAAATGCGTCTCTTTTGAAAGTTTTTTGAAAGCACAGAACAGCTAAAATATTTGTTTCTTGTTCACTGGAACTGCCAGTGCAAACTTATTTGCGTTCCTAATTTTATAAGTGCTGCGTAATATTTACCACAGTTTACATTCACGTCCACAGCAAACCAGGCGCAAAATAGGTGCTTCTCTAGAAGTAGGGCACTGTTTGGATCAAGAGAGTTATCTTTCGAAAGAATTTTCAGTGCACGCCGAGCAGGAAATTATTTTCTCTGTTATTGTCTCAAGTTTAATTGGAAAATAAGTCTAGTATTTTCTGCATGACTGATTCATGTGAGGTGTCACTGCTGCTGACAAGGATCCACATTCTATCACGCTCGAAAGTCGTCGCTCGAAAAGTACTGCCAGAACAGATTGAAGAGAAATTCGTCTCATTCGAAAAGCTTTGCAAAGCGCTTTACAGCTAAAATATTTGTTTCACGTTTGTTGGAACTCCTACTCCGAAAATGCAATTGTCGGCTTATTTAATCCCGAGAATGTTGTGGAATATCTAATTAATTGTTTGTCAGTAATTAATTGTTTGTCTGCTCCTGAACTACCGCACTAGCGTGGACAAGAAATATGCCTTCTGTGTGCATGCTTACCTAAGTTTCCTTCGGAAATAAGTTTTGTCATTTCTCTGCATGACTGATTCACTTGAGGCACAAGCTTTGCTGCTGACAACAATTGCATTCTAACACCCTCGAATGTCATTCCTCGAAAAGTACTGAACGGATTAAAGTGAAAAACATCTCTGTAGAAAGCTTTATCAAAGCGCCAGACAGTGAAAATTTTGTTCCCTTTCCTTACGAATTGCGTTCTGAAAATCCAGGTGCACTTATTTAGTATATTCGACTACAGTACTTTATTAAATCCATTTTGAAACCACTGGTTATCCTTGCAATGTGACTGGCCCTAAGCGGTGCAATTTATTACTGAATCGCACTATCTTTTGCTCTAAATCGCATCTTTTTCTCAGCCAGTGAGAAAAGGACTGTAAAACAAACCAATCAATCAGATTTTAAGGATTTTTTTTAACTAATCAATCACATTGCAGGTAAATGAAAGACAAAAAAGCCATTGTTTGGCAAATTTAGCCCCTAAATTGTGCGATTTCAAAATGTATCTAATAAAGTGGCAATTGAACTTTTGGCCTGAAATCATACTTGTGAACTCGCACTGCGCATTCGATTTTGAAATCACCAGTATGATTTCAGAGCAAATTGCACTCCACTCAAGTCAATTTACATTATGAAACCACACCTTTAAAATGCTAGGACCACATTTAAATTGACCAATCAGGTATCTTTCCTAAAATAGCCTCGCACTTTGACCACGCGCTTAAATTAGACAGAAAAGGATTATAATTGGAAGAGGCCCATTGCAATGTGTGTTCTCTTGTCTTTTGCCTAAACGTGCCATTAAGTTGTTAGAAAAAATAAACTATAAGGTTTATTTTATTATTGGATTTACATCACCTTGGCTCAACTAGTTTTTATGCATTGAAACTAGGATTATACATGATACTCGATGGAAACTGACAACAAACAAAAGCCACACACTGGGAATTGTATTACTGAAGAACCAATAAAAAGTTGTGATGGAGTTTTACAGGTTTTTTGGGCGGCTCTTTTTTTGAGACAACAATAGCATGTAATTATTAACAACAGCTTACTGACCAAAGCTGCTCATTTATGTGATAAACAATAAAAACATCAAAGCCGTCGTTCTATGAAGCTTCAGCTGTGCTCTGTTCCATCACAAAGGCTCGTTTAGGAGCCGCCAAATAAAATATCACTAAAAAATTGTCAAACAACAGAATCAACATTTTAATTTGTGCTCGTTTGAGATGATTTCGTTTTAAAATTTCTGTTACCTAACTATGTGTCTTACCGCGAAGAAATTTGAAAACAAACTTTCTATTAACTTCGCAATCACATTAGAACCGAAAACGAAAATTCTCAACCCAACATACGAGCCCACTTAAAATAGGATCAATACATGATTATAACAGCGATTTGTTGTCACACTTAATTTGGCCAATCATGTTTAAAGATG
>JAEMPF020012188.1:43438-48438 GCA_022496165.2 Catalaphyllia jardinei
TTTGTTGTAGCCTGCGTAGCAGGCGTATATTTTCTTTCGCTTTAAACACCTCATATTGTCACTCACGCTTAAAGAGCGAAGTACACATGCATATCTGGCTCGTTTGTTGTGGCAATACCTCTTGATTGATGATTTCTTTCGCTGTAAACGCGTCATATCGTTGCTCACGCTTAAAGAACGAGGTATACATGCATATCTGGCCCGTTTGTTGTAGCCAATGAGGTATATATATCTGGTTCGTTTGCTGTAGCCTGTGTAGATGGTGTATATTTTCTTTTGCTTTTACCCTGCATAGCTGGCGGGATTTCGTGTGCGAGTGCTTTTGTTTTGGTAGCAAAGCTGTGAATGCAAGTGGCGAAGCCGTGAGAGAATTGGTGAAGAGTCGAGTTGAATTCCCGCCTGCCCAAATTCGTGGGGTTTTTTGAATTATGCGTTCACCAGTGCACGCAAATTTTGGATTGGCTGAGAGCACTGAAACGTCAATCAAATGTTAATCTATACCCCTCATCTTTCTCTTGGGAAAAGGGTTGTTTTCAAGCACAGATTTGCAAATAGAGAATGCGATCGAAGAAATACATTGAAGGAGCTTTGGATTCTCTGAATATACTAAAGGAGGAACAGGAGAGATATTTCGGGGAATGATGTGTAAAATGGGGTTGACTATCCTACAGGACTTCCACGGTTCGTGACATTTGTACATATGCCGTTCTCTGTTAGGTTTCTCGACCTTTTTGTCGCTTCACTCACGCATGTTTATGAAGGGCACTTTATGTTGTGTTAAAAGGAGGACTTTTAAGTAGAGTAGAGCCGTTAGATTTTGCTATGGAAAATTTTAAGGGGTCATAGGTCTGCATGATTTCCACTGATATAACCTCGTTGAGTTTGACACCTCTGTAATTTGTGATGTGTTTAGCGTATTGTTTTGGCTTATTTCTTTTGCAAGATACTATGCTTTTAAATCTCCAAGTATTTGCTTTTGAGGGACAAAAAGCTTTGAAGACACCATATTGTCGCTCACGCTTAAAGAACAAAGTATACATGCGTATCTGGCTCATTTGTTGTGGCATTATCCCTCGATTGATATTATCTTTCGCTTTGAACATGCCATGATGTCGCTCACGCTTAAAGAACAAAGTATACATTTTTTTTTTTGTAATTTTTTATTTTTTTTGCTACATTTTAAGAATAAGAAAAAAAACATTACAATTTCGTGCTTACGACCTAACGATAGCGACAAAAGGAACAGAAAAAAAAAACCTCACTTGAATACATAATTACAATGAACTAGTTACAAAGACAAGGCAATACTTTTTTCCTGCAAAATATCCTCTGAATTCTGGAAACATGTCTTATCCTGGCTTAAAGACAATGGTATTGATATTGAAACATTGAGGGAATGGGACATAATTTTTGGAAAGTTCGACATAAAAGACAACTTTACTTTAGTTAATCATTTATTATTGCTAGGAAAATATTATATTTACTCCAAAAAGTGTCAGAATAGTCTACCGACGGTGCAGGGTTTCATTGCTCTGATTAAACTATTATATAGAATTGAACTCCAAATAGCCAGAGAAAAAAAATAAGCTTTCACAACATTTTATTAAATGGAGAAAACTTGTTGAAGTATTGATCTAGAAAGAGACGGTGGTGGAGGGAATATCTAAATACAAAAAAAATGAACAAGTATTTCTGCTTTTTTGTTTGGTTTTCCTTTTAGCAGCTTATAATATGTTCTATCTAGTTGCGTCAGTAGTTTTGTAGTGTGTATTATTATTAGTTTACTCGTAGTATTAATAGAACAAAGTATACATGCATATCTGGCTTGTTTGTTGTGGCAGCATCCTTGGATTGATATATTCTTCCGCTTCAAACGTTTGATGAGATGCATTTTACCGACCGTATACGGACCGTAACCTGCATATACGATCCGTACAAACCGTACGGATTGACAAATCATTGTGACCCCTTTGCTGAAATAACGTGTGGTATATATTGAAGGCCCCTTAATGAGATGCAATTTTTCAATCATATAGGGACCGAAAACTTCGTTTACGATCAGTAAAAACCGTACGGATTGACAAACCGCTGTGACCCCTTTGCTTGAATAACACATGATTTGTTCCACTAATGAGGTACAATTTTCCGATTCTATTCGGACTGAAAACTGTCTTTTATGATCTGCCAAATGGTACGGATTGTAAACTTGTAGTTGCAAACCGTATCAGTTTGTGTATATTGGACATGACTGTTTCATACATCATGGCCCCCGCCCACATGCACGTGTCATATTTGGTCTTAGAATTCAAGCGGCGATCAAAAATATCAACAAAGAAATACATGGAATTTTACCCTATCTTGACTGATTTTTCACAACTATGAAAGATTTTTAATGTCCCCAAAACTTAGCATAAAGTCAATTTTGTAAACAGTAGTATATCAGCTGCATTTTAAATCCTTCTGATGTTTTATTGCAGTTCCCAAACAACTTTATCATTCACTGTAAATTCCACCAAATTTCCCATACTTCACTTCTTGTCAGAGCCAGCCAGAGCTGCAGAGCGAGTAAAACCTTGTGAAATTGCCTTCCTCTCAGACAGGCTGGTCAGCGTCCCCAAATTGCTTTCAAAAGTTTCCACTTTAAAATATAATTTTGAAGAAAATACATTGCCTTGTGCATTGTCTTCATGGTTCTCAACTCAGTTAAACATTGGTTAAATGTGCCTTTTTTCCAGAACCCATGATATCTTTCCACGGGGGTAAACATCTGTAAACATAGGTTGCCATTTTGAAAGCCTTCAGTTTTGTGTTCAGATTACATAACAGGATTCTCTTTCACTTTGAATTCCGCTGTTTTGTTTTAAGAGAGGTTTGGGGTTTGCTTTTTTCAATACTGTGACTTGGCATGACGAAGTAGTGTGACAAAGAGACTATTAATTTGTACAATCAGAAAATAACAAGACAACTTGAGTTATCCTTCTTTTAAGCCTGCTCTTTGTTCAAAAATGTGTTAGATATTATAGTTTCACCACTTCAAAGTAAATTCTACCGTTTTTCACTAATGTTAGTGAGGGAAAAGAAAAATTACTTGAGCCTTTACATTGAGCCGCTGACTGTATGAAATTGTATGCCATGTACAAAACTTTTAACAGCATAGCTGTTCAATTTTCAGTATGATAGCCATCAGGACTTCTCATGAATGGGAATGACCTTTGTTTTAGAAGAACAAAGCCCCAGATTTATTTCTATATCATTGGCAAGGCAAGTAATTAGTCACTTTGAAACTCAATTATGTTGGAGGCCCAATAAATAAAAACCTAAACTACAATAATAAAACGAATTTAATCAATACTGCAAGCAGTGGCATCACCTATCTTTCTCTTTTCCCCTCTTGTTATTCAGAAACTCAACATGAAGGCGTAAACTTAAATAGCCTGTTAGCAGGCTTACTTGTTTGGATAAGGTATCGCGGGCAAAGGTGTGGGAGCCGACCCGAGAGCTGGCGAGAAGAATGGGGCAAGGAAAAGTGAGCCTGTATGCGAGCTATTGATCTTTTAATTCCCCACGTTCGCTGACAAAGGTGGCGATCCGATTGGTTAAAATTGACAGGTTACAGAAACCAGTGCAACCTTATATAATTAATGCATTTCACATCATGCGAACCATCTGTAGACTTTGTTCAAGGAGCGTGAGTTGTTTACTGGAAGGGAGGGATGTTTTGAGAAGGACAGTATCTCAACAGTGTGATTTTCGTTATTTGCCAGTGGATAGGCCTGATTGAAGACCAGATTAAGGAAGGACAACCTTTCGGTTTGACCTGTGCTTTGCTACATGATGTAAATGACCTTTTTAGTTACAATCCTTTGCTGCAACTTCTTTTTGATGCAGAGTAGGCACTCAACAATGACTTTAAGAGGATCCTCAAAGACAGATCTTCAAAGGTTCCCCAACACGTTGAATTGATAGTCGTATACGAGTCACACACAAGTTTTCACTTTTAGCATGAAGTTAATTTGAACATGCGGTTGTGTAGCGAAGCACGTCTGCGAAATTCTCAATATTTTTTGCTTTTAAAGAGCTTTCTTCATCACAGCTTGAATGAAAATTTATTGCTGTTGCACTCTCGCATTTCTTTCATCTGGTTCCTTGTGTTTGGGAATTTAATTTAGGTTTTAAAAGTGAACATTCTTTTTGCACACTGGATTTCTGCATATTTAATTTGCGGCAACCATCGCAGTTTTTTTGTTTAGTTTATTCGCTTTGTTCAAATATATTCTTTGGATTCTTATTTAGCCACTAGAGAACTGCCGAGAAAAAAAACTAAATGGCTACTAATTTAGTACAGTTGAAATACAATAATATTGATCTCATAATAATTAGCTTGTTTTTGTCGTCTTTTTGACTTACAACTTTCATCTTTCTTTTGCAGCGCTGTAATATATTTCATTGTGCAGCGATCATTGTTATCAAATTGGTTTTCCATGTTGCTTTTGTTTTCAGTATTCATTTTTACCCAAATGCTAGTTGTTATATATAAGAAATTTGGAAATTCTGTCCTCTCAAGGGGCAGAATTCAAATATCAATAGCTCGCATGCAGGCTCACTTTTCCTTGCCTCATGCTTCTCGCCGGTTTCACCAGTTCTGGGTTGCCATTATCGCCTTTGACCACGATACCCTACCCAGACAAGTGAGCCTGCTCGCAGGCTAAAACTTAAAATGAGCATATATTGACTCAAAAATGCAAATTTGATCAATTTGAAGGAGTTTTGAGTGCACCATTGGCAACGCTATCCGGTCTCAGCAGCTTTGTAATGTTGTAATAAATCGTTTTTGCTACTAGACATCAGTCTCTTCCTTATCTCTCTCTTACTGTAGCAAAGTTAAGTGTTAAAAATGTGCAGTTCAGTGCATTAGCCCTTCGTGTAATATTTCATGAAGTGTCCTCCCCGTGAGGTTCTTTATTTGGCAACTGAAATGTTTTTATGCCAGCCATTTTACC
>JAEMPF020012188.1:50938-66584 GCA_022496165.2 Catalaphyllia jardinei
ACAGCACTTTCCGTTAGGATTTGACAAAAATAAAATTCACCATGATTTTAAGCAGGTTGCAAACTATAGATTGGGCAAATAAAAGAGGATACCAAATTTTGTTTCAGTAGCACTATAAGTGCAGAAGCCAAAGTAGAAAAGCTTTTGCATTGGCTGCTACTTTTTTATGGAGAGGGAAGGAAAAAACTATATAAGTGCTGAATTAACACATGAAAGAATTACAAATATGTAGTAATATTCTATACAATTATAAGAAGTTAACACAGAGATAAAAATGTAGCTCTATGAAAATGTAGCTCTATGACTGACTCTGAATTGAACAACATTTTTTGAATGAATACATTGGAATAGTGAATTTTAAAAATGGCTTTTCCCATAAATTTAATCCTTTTCAGTCTATTTGCTTCCTGAATAACCTGAATTTCGATCGAATGGATTTTCTTGAAGCTTTCTCAGGAAATTTCTGTACCATTCACTCTCATTTAAAAATTTAAAAATTCTCTTGTCGCATGGAAAGCGGCCCTAAATAGAGTCACTATTGTATTTGAATATTTATGAAGCAAATGTGGCTCAATCATCTATTCATGGAGACAGAATTGTTGTCAAAGTAAAATATGTTCAAACTGAAACTTTGTAACTGATAACTGCTGAAATAGTCTTGAAAGCTAGGAACAACATCCAATCAACCTGTATTGTCACTCAACAAAAGTTACAAATCCAAACATCTAATAGCCCATTTCTGAGTTGCCTTGAGCCTCTTTATCAAAGCGAAGCCTGGTGCACAACCATTCATATGAAAATGAGTTTAATTTGCATGTGAATCAAATCTCATTTTCACATGAAAGGATGAGCACAAAAGAGGCTACAGGTAATTCGGAAATGGCCTATTAGATTCAATAAAATGTTTTCCATCCAGAAAACATGGGTCACAACATTGCCACTAATAATGCACACAGTAAAAATATGTAAATTATGATCATGCTATCTTTCTTTAAGTTTTATCATGCGAATCTTGGCAAGAAAGAGCAGATTTTTGCTTTCCTGCTACCCATATTTGTGCAACACTGACAAGTACAAGGTCTTAGATACGAAACATTAATTTCATTATGGCCGACACCTATGCCCGGGGGGGGGGAGGGGTACTCCTCTAATGGCCTATACGGGGATGGGAGGCTCTGCCTGAAAGGGGTACATGTACCTTTTTCAGGCTTCAGGTATACAAAAGGGTAGGGATTTCACAAGTTGAGGTATATAAAAGGGTAGAGAAATTGGTCATTTAGGTATTTAATTAATAATAGTTTGAATAGATGGCCATTATAGCTGTATCAGTTTGTTTATTAAGCACTACATGAAAATGAGAACAAGACTTCCTAAAGTAGGTATGTGAAAGGAACACCTTTTATCAATAAAAAGTATATAAAAGGGGTACCTTTTCTGCCAAAATGGTATATAAAAGAATAAGGGGTTGGACCTCGGGGCGGAGCCTCCCCATATTAAACTTTGTTAGGCCTGGTTCAAACGTCAAACTTTTCATGTCTCGAACCTAATACCAATTTGGGTCAACCCAAATAACTAAGTTCGGTAGTTGATTCAAACGTTGAACCTAATTTAGTTTAACTTTATTGCAAAAGTAAACATGACACACTGCAAATGATGGAAATTGCTGACCTAAATGGTGGAAAAAGTGTGGGAAAGACAAATTATGGAAATAACGAGCTTGTGTTTCGCGCACAAACGATCAAGCAGAAGAAGTTGATGAAGGCGACTCTAGACGTGATTAGGAGTAAACAACCGGAGTCTTGAAATCGGTTTGCTTCTATTATTGCTTCTATTATTATATTATTGCTAATCTTATTACCAAAGGAACATCACAGCCCTCGTTCAGTGCATTCTTGTCTTCGGTTTCTTCAAGATTCATTTATTTTGTAATTTTCTCTAAAAAACACGACTTGCAGTACGCCACCGAACTGCCTGCTTTCCAACCCGCTACACTCATTTCCAAATACAGAGGACCGCAAGTATTATGTTAGTACTTTTGAAGCAAGAGGAACACAAATCTTCTCTATCCTGTCATTTTGTTCCCAAAGATCAAAACAGGCTGTGTGCACATGACAAAAATAGGAAACGTGCAGAACTCTGGGTAAAAATTAATTTTTTAATGTATTTGCCCCTGCAGGGTTTTGGCCCAGAGGCCAAAACCCGAAGAGGCACCCCAGGGTCCCCTGCGTGTATACATACAAGGAATACAAGGAATACAAGGAATTTGAGGAAAGTAAGAAATGTGTTGGTAGTAGGGGAAATTTTCTCGATTTGATGAAACTAGGCGCGCACGGTGGTCTCGGGTAATGGTGTCAGTTACATGTAATTAGGTCGGGTTTCGCCATCTTCGAAAGGCATTTCAAGGTCAAAAATACACCCCAATTACAACATGGCCTGCGTTACGATTTTAGCGTGATGAAATAAATTCGCTTTGAAATGACCGAGGTTCTGATCTAAGACAAATTGAAAACGCTCTCAAAGATCCTGAAGGGAAAAACAGCTTAGAGGGTATCGTAGGAAATTCTGAAGTATACTAGAATTTCGAGGCCAGTGTGGTTTAGTTGCAACTTAACTAACATGATAGCTAAATACCCTTCCGATCGTCAGTTTAACGTTTGGCATCTCGTTTATTTGGATCGCTTATTAAACCGCGCAGCCGTTGGCTAGGCGGTTTCTTGCTTTGCTTTCGGTTTATTATTTTTTTTATTAAACCGCGCAGCCGTAGGCTGGGCGGTTTCTTACTTTGCCTTCAGTTTATTTATTTATTTTTTTTTAGTTTTGTCGGTGAGTAGACCCACACTCCCACTCGGCCAATTGTCATCACCGGATGATGTCATCATCAGCCAATTAGAGGCCATATCTCATCTGTTTTTGTCCTATGTCCCCTCAAGAGCATTTTGTCAAGTTAGCAAATTAACTATTAAGACAGAACATGGCCGTCCGTGACAAATGTTTATTTGGTCAAAATTGGGCCAAAATTTCTCGGAGATGTACATCAGGACATTTGGAAGGATGAAGAATGTAAGTTAGGTCCAGTTGTTGGCTACTAAGTTTGAAATTATCTAGAGTTATTAAGCTGTATTTTCGTTTTGCTTGCATGTTCAGTAAAGTTTGTGTGTATTAGGCTCCTCCGGTATGGAAATCAGTTGTAACTGTTGAATTCGCATTTGTTAATTTTATTCTTATTTGTACCCTTGATAATGGCATCATGAAGTCGCCGAAACTTCGGGAGATAATATGGCTTGTTTTTACTTCTCTATTTATTACTAAATCATTGTTATTAAGTTCACTTTCGAAGGGAATATTCAATGAGGTGTATCGCGTCTGTTTTTGTAGTTTTGTCGGCGAGTCTGTTTTGTTTAGTTCTGTCGGTGAGCAGACCCGCAGTCACTGTCAAATGTCATCACCCGATGATGTCATGTTTAGCTAATTTTAGGCCATTTGTCAGCTCTTATCTTCATAAATGTTTATTGAGATAGAGATAGAGATAGAGATAGAGATAGAGGCAGACTTCAAGACATATGCAATAATAAAGAGTGAAATTTACTTGTTGTTTCTTTTTTTTGGTTAAAAGTTACCATGCGAATTTCGGTTCAATTAGGATCTATTTTTTTTTTAAAATTAAGCATTTCGTGCCGGAATACAAAGGATACCTCTTATCGCTTATCGAAGACCGACTGGTCCGAACTAAAGGCCTAAAGTAGCTGTCAATTTCAGATTGCACTTCAATTTAAACGTTACGAAAGTGAGAACAATTTAGCTCAATTTATGGCTTTTTCCTGAAGAAAAAGAGGCTTTAGAGCAGTGGGTTTTGGTTTTAGAGCCTTGGATGTTCTTTTTCCCTTTTTTGAGAGTGTTATTTTCTCGGCAAAATTAGCCTCTGTATTTGGCGGTATTGTCGGGGGGTAAGGCGCGCGTGAAATTAAGTTTTGGCGGCGGAGCCGCCAGAATTCAACAGCGAAGGTGCGAGAAATAACCAAAAGTCCCAAAGTCTCACTCGCATCCTTGTCGCGGCTTCGCCGCTCGGTTGTAATTGTTTTCGCCCCAAAACTTTTTTGGCTTGCGCTTACAATACCGCCAGCTACGTAGGCTATGGCAAAATCAACTTCTTGTATTACGTGGTGAATAAATTTGCGAGTTACGCACTGTTGATTTTTGCGGCTTTACGTATTACAAGGACAGTGCAGTAAAGTAATGATGCACGTTATGGTAATTTTGTCAAATTTATTTGAAAAAATAGAGTATTGTGGACTACAAAATATACTAAGATCTTCAGTGTAGCTTATTTATTTTTCTTTAATGTTGGAGTTTGGATTGGGTTACCCAATTTGGCACG
Source organism: Catalaphyllia jardinei (assembly GCA_022496165.2). Taxonomy (NCBI): domain Eukaryota; kingdom Metazoa; phylum Cnidaria; class Anthozoa; order Scleractinia; family Caryophylliidae; genus Catalaphyllia; species Catalaphyllia jardinei. The sequence goes on from JAEMPF020012188.1 coordinate 55,314, forward strand.
CGTTGCAGCGACCGAAATAAAGTAACTATGAAGCTTGTGCCGTGGTTAGATGACATTTTAGACCAGTGGGTGTTCGTTTTAGACCATAGTATTGTGTCCATCGTATTGTTCTTGTTAGAAATACACTTCATTAGTTTTTGAAAACAGTCGTCTTTTTTGCTTTTGTTACGTTTTAAAGTTATTTGTGTTCAATGAGGATCTGTTTATAGAACAAATTAATTTGCACAGTGATGTGCTTGTGACTCTATGTTCAGACAACAATGTATATTGTGCAGCGTGTTAAAGAAGACTGCGCTTTTGTTGAACTTTGATTTGGCAATGAGCCACAATCATTGATTGTGTTGTAATTTTCTTGGTAGTTTTCGTATTGTCTGCCACTCTGTTTTTGTGTATCAATGATCGGTGGTTCCTCTTTTTTTATTTTCTGAGTTTTTAGTTGGGAAGGTATGTTTTTTGTTTTAGTTTTAATGTCATATTGTGCAGTGTGTTAAAGAAGATTGTGCTTTTTTTTATTTGTCAAAGAGATACAGTGATTGTTTGAGCTGCTGTAAGTAAGGTATGTAGGGATTGTCAGAAATTCTCAAAAAGTGAAAAGACCGTATTGTGTCCACTGTACTGCTCTTGTTAAAAATACACTTGGTCAGTTTTCACAGTCATCTTGTTGTTTCCTTTTTTTAAGATTAAAAGTTATTTTACGAATTTTGGTTCAATGAGGATCTGTTTTCATAACAAGTTAATCATTTCGTGCTGGAATCCGTTGGCGATGCACATCAGGACATTTGCAAAGATAAAGAATGTCACTTAGGACCAGTTGCGGGCTACTAAGGCCGAAATTATCCAGAGTTAAGCTGTATTTTCGTTTTGCGTGCGAAACAGAAGATTTTGTAATGTGGAATTTTTGTTTCTGTTGACTGTCGAAGGGAATATTCAATGCGCTATAAAGGTATTACGACTGGCCATAGAACACGCTGACGGTGATAAATGTAAGATCGAGTTTACTTCACCAGAAGCAATGAGGGAATTTTCTGGGGAAAAAAATTAAAACTTAGCCTTAGCGCTCGTAAAAAAACCCTTTTAACACATGTAAATTTATAGTCGTTTGAAGGGTCAAGGTATTTTTTCCTTAGGCATAAACAAAATTCTCCGATTACAAGTCACGCTGGACCCGCCTCATGCAAAGCATGTTTCCATATCTCAAGCTGCCCCTTCCCTATTCACGTACACCCACATGAAATTTCTGAGTTTCTTGACACAGATACTTAGTTTCTGCTCAACAACTGTTGTCAAAATGCAAGTCTCTTGAATTTTAAAGGAGAAAAAACATTTCGATGTGACGAGGTGAATTCGAATTCAGCGTGTCAGCACGGCAGTCTTCTACCTTAACCACAAGACCACCAAGAAACCGTTGCCGAAAAGGCGTTAGATTTAAGTAGCACATCGGAAACCCGAACGCTATAAAGAAGCTAACCGTTAATCCTTACCCTAATAACCCTAATCAGTATTTTCAATGCTTAGGCTTATAATCAGAATTTACTTTGTGTACGCATCACAAGGTACCCAAGGGTGGTTTGAGATATGGAAACAAGTCCTAATCATCTTTTAAATTGTTTCCGGGTAATGTTTTCTCGCAAAACGTTGTTGCTTAATATTACGTTATGTTTTTGTGAGCGCAAAAGAGTTAAAAAAAAGCGCGGTTTTCAAATTTTTTTTAAACTTCTTTTTTTACTGAGTAATCTTACGTGGCGTAGAGCCCATGTGACGGCTGGGTGACTGGCAGGGATCCAAATGTAAATGTGAATGTTTTGTGGCGTTTTCGCTTGACTCTAATTTGCATATATGGCGACTGTAACATTTTGGAAAGAATCTCGTCCTCTGTTCTGCTTTTGGGATACGTTTACTCGTATATCAATACAAATGAGCCTGGTTTTCACTAGCGACGCAAGCATAAGCGCAAGCACAAGAAAAAGGAAAATTTGGATCCTTGTGCTTGCGATTGCGCTTTCGCTTATGCTTGCGTCGGTAGTGAACACAGATCGTAGAACAGGGAAACGTCTAGACCTGAGGTAGAAATGTGCTTGATCTACCTTACGACGAGTTCTGCGTAGTTTGTAATTGAAGTACGTACCTGGTGCTCTGAGGAATGAGATACATTGATCACTTCAGGCGTATGATGAAGCAATGTCGCAAACCTAACTTACCGAAGAGAGATATTGTGAGCCCTCTTGCAAACATCATTTTCCAAAAACTTGACAATATATGACTGTCTGCTTTCTGTGACAAATGAAAACTATAGCACCGTCGATGTATATTGTATGCATACACCGCCACGAAACACATCCGCATTGCAAAAGGGACCTTGGGGCTTGATATGCATCATTAAATGGGTCCTGGGGCCCGTTCTTCGAAGGTCGCACCCGGAAATAATATCTCGAACGTTTTGATTACAGAGCTGTTTTATTCAGGTATTCTAAAAATATGAAAACAGGTTCCCTTCATACAAGAAGTTTCAGCGTATACACGTCTCCGTTTTTAAATACAGATGAACTAAAAATGGCTTTACGGGCCCGAAAAGTTTCGGTAGTCTACAGGGGCTTTCGAGAAATGGGCACTGATTTTGTCGTTATGGGGCCACAGCAGGAGCGGAGCAACCTCGTTCCCAGGGTCCCCTAGAGAGAAGACCCTGGGAACGAGGTTGGGGGCGGAGGAGAACACTTGCATTTAGTGGGTTTGAGGATGTCAGTCGAGCAGCTGATCACTTCACAACTTGCTACACCGTGCTGACGAGACCCAATAAGGTCGAAACAGGTGTCCACGGTTGCCATTCATGGCTTTCAGTTTGGACTCTATCGTGTCGTTGCCTCGTTAAGCTCTCTACGTAGCTACGTAGTATCAGCCTTGCATCATTGTTTTCTAGTCTTTCTATTTTTGGCTGATCAGATCTTTTACAGATCCTACGTACACAGGCAGCATTTTCGTTTTCGGGCCTTTGCGGTATTATGTTTGTCTAGTAGTTTTTGGGGCCGTAGGTCTTTTCAGATCCGATATGCTGCTCACTTTTTACATGGTTTGGCCACGATTTTCCTGCGGGACAGTATGTGTCTATCCGCAGTTTTCCCTTATCGCGGCAACGACACGATATTCTGGATTTTTCCTATTGTCCCTTGTCACGCGTTTTGCATGTGACATTGGCCAATGGGCGAGAGTTTGGACTTGAGTTTCATCTGAGGTCATCACCATCTTGCATTTAGTGGGTTTGTGGATGTCAGTCGAGCGGCTGATCACTTCACAACTTGCTACACCGCGCTGACGAGACCCAATAAGGTCGAAACAGCTGTCCACGGTTGCAATTCATGGTTTTCAGTTTGGACTCTATCGTGTCGTTGCCCCGTTAAGCTCTCTACGTAGTGTCAGCCTTGCATCATTGTTTTCTAGTCTTCCTATTTTTGGCTGATCAGATCTTTTACAGATCCTACGTATACAGGCAGCATTTTCGTTTGCGGGCCTTTGCAGTATTATGTTTGTCTAGTATTTTTGGGGGCCGTAGGTCTTTTCAGATCCGATATGCTGCTCACTTTTTACATGGTTTGGCCACGATTTCCCTGCGGGACAGTATGTGTCTGTCCGCAGATTTTCCTTATCGCGGCAACGGCACGATATTCTGGATTTTTCCTATTGTCCCTTGTCACGCGTTTTGCATGTGACATTGGCCAATGGGCAAGAGTTTGGATTTGAGTTTCATCTGTCAAATCACCATCTTGCATTTAGTGGGTTTGTGGATGTCAGTCGAGAAGCTGATCACTTCACAACTTGCTACACCGTGCTGATGAGATCCAATAAGGTCGAAACACCTGTCCACGGTTGCAATTCATGGCTTTCAATTTGGACTCTATCGTGTCGTTGCCCCGTTAAGCTCTCTACGTAGTATCAGCCTTGCATCATTGTTTTCTAGTCTTTCTATTTTTGGCTGATCAGATCTTTTACAGATCCTACGTATACAGGCAGCATTTTCGTTTGCGGTCCTTTGCAGTATTATGTTTGTTACTCTACGTATGACGCCTGGCACATTTTTTGTGAACATCCAGCGAAAAGTGACGTCACATCCGGAAAAAGAGTAGGCTGAGCGGCAAAATCATCATTTGACTACGACGTTATTGTTAGCCTGCGTAGCTGGCGGGATGCGTGCGTGAGCGGGAGAGCGGCGGCGAAGCCGTCATAATAGGGAGCTTAAGCAACCGCGACGACGACGCCGAGGACGACGCCTAGAAAAAAATGAATTTATATTTTACAAGCGAAATTCGCGATTGTCTAGATCTGTTGGGTTCGCCAATGGCTCTAAACACGTGTTTAAGCTAAATATGCAATGACGGTGTTCAATTCCAAATGGAAATACGAAAAATTAGTCGTCGTCGTCGTCCACGTTTTGTAGACGACCCAGAATTTGGTCATTTCACGTTGTTGTTTTGCACAGGACGGCAATAAAATGTAAAAAGATTTATAATGCACGTGCACAGCTAGTGTTTTGCTCATTAAACCTTTTGTTTAGCGACGTTCTCGTTGCCGTCGTCGTCGTGGCTCGCTTAAGCTCCCTCATGCATTTCTTCGCGGGCGAAGACGCGAGGAATAGTCGCGAGCAGCGAAGCCACGGGTGAATTCACAAGGGAATTCAACTCGACTCTACTAGTAGATGATGTTGTTTTAAATCCGCGTTGGTGTATAGGTATAGGTATAGGTCGAGGGAAATCATTGACATGCATAACGGCCGTCGAGTCAACGACGTCACCTATTGTTAAAACATAGGGAAAAAACGCAACCCTCCATACTAATGTGGATTTCCTCCATACTAATGAAGTGTCTTCCTTCATACTAATGAAGTGCCTTCCTCCATACTAATAAGCGTCGCTCTATACAAACAATAAGGCTGCCTGGGCTGGCCCACTAATAATTAACCCTGATTGAAAAACTCTGTGATCTGTTCAAAATAAAAGCGCACATTTTAGCGAAAGTGTTATCTTTCTCGTAATCGCTTTGCTAGGAAATAATTTGTTCGAGTTCGTTGTTTGGAAAATTGTGTTCACTGTTTATCAACATGGCTTTCTTTACCGACCTTCGCGAATTTCAAACTGCTTTGAACGCTTGTTTAACTGTCCGTGATTGGGAAACATTGACAAGCGCAAAGTTTGAATGCGTGATAATTTCTAAGGTTTTCTAGCTTTCTTTGAAAACGTTCTCTGATTATGAAAACCGAGCTCTTTTAACCCTGTTTAGTTTAGGTAAAATTTATCATGTTTTTATCTGATCTCTCAGCTTGCTGACAAGAGAGAGAACTAATTCTTAGCTAACTGCTCGAGTTTTCCGCTCCGTTAGTCACGCACTGAACTCTACTTTCAACCCTAGATTTGCATACAAACTCTCCAACGGAGAAACCCATGGTACCAGCTCTACCATTAAAATGACAACAATAGAAGTTCAGAGCGCTAATTAATTGTCAACACGCGACAATAAATATCTTTGAACAACACGTTTCTTGAATATTACTTCTATTAGCGAATACAAAGTAATAATACACAGAAATGAATACACTAAAATTACAACTGAACAAAACTGTTTATGATTAAAGCATCAGGAAATCAATCGTCTTCATTGTATTGCGAGTATTTGTAAGGCGAGCCGGTCCTGTGTAAACGTCGCGATCGTCTAGAGGCTTTCTTCTGTTCATAGCCCAAGTAATTTGACAGACTGGGGGCGTTTACGCTTTCTAACTGGCGACAGCGATTCGACTGTGGGAGGGGGTGTCAAAATTGAAGGAGGGAGGGTGGGAGATGAGATAGAGGAAGAGGTTGCCATGGTAGATAAGGTTTGCGGGGCTGTCACTTGGGTTGGTGCTTGAACTGGAGTCGCTGGTATGATTTCTGGTGGTTCTTGAACGGGGTTTGATGCTGTTGGTACTACTTGAAGATTTGAGCTGGTGTTTATAGTTTAAAAACTTGTTTTGCAACTGCATGTACTGCTTCGCTTTTTCGTCCTCTCCTAGGTTTGTACGATACAGGAGATTATCCATATTATTCTGAATGCGTTGCATCTCCGAAATTGGAGGGGGCGCCATCCGAGTTTGTTGTTTGAGGTACTTGAGCAGTTCTTGAGAAATTCTATTCTCTTCAAATCCTTTGACAAATCTCTCTTCGCCGGGTAAAACAATTGCTCGCAATCTACATCTATCTGGAGTCGTTGGCTTGAGATCTACAAAAAGGTAACCATATGGTCTTTGCACTGCCTCTTCGTACTCTTTGATAAACCAATCAGTTTCACTTGGATACATTTGTTTGGCTAGAGTCAAAATTTGCAGTTTATCCCGAGGATTCTTGAAAAGGACCAAGTAATGACTGTTTAAGCTGATGCTTCGGTTGCCTTTGCCTTGGTGGAACAGATTTTGTACAATGTAAATAACGCTTAGATTTCGGTGATGCGATCCTTTTGTAAACATGTTCACGATCCGATTATCTTTTCCGGCTTCAATCATTTGGTCGTCAATGACAATCAGGTTGCGTATGTTGACATCTAAATAGGAATCATTTTCCAGAGATTTCAGGATCCCCTTGACAAATTCGATTGTTCGTGTCATCATCAATAATTGCGTGTAGGCGTTTTGCCACTGTGAATAACACCAGATTATTCTTTCCGGTGGTGGATCGATCACGGTTTGAGCTTGTTGTAACAGTGATTGTGCCCAGACAGTTTTTCCCGAACCGGTCATCCCTGCAACCATGCATGTAAATGGATGAACCAATTGAAACCGCTGACACTTTTCTTGTGACATCGGTATGACTGGAGCAAGACTGGAAATACTGTGTTTTCTGTTCATATTTCTTTCCAAATTATCTTTTCTAGAAAAATCCTTTTCACAAACAGGACAGGGCAACTCATGTCAACTCATTCAAAGCCTAGCGCAAACTGACAAAATGTGTATGATGCTCCACATTTATATAAACTTTAATGACCACAATACTCAGTATTGTTTTCCCTCCTCTTCATCCTCCTCCTTCTATACATTTCCCAAAATTTTATTATTGCGCGTCTTGCTGCCTTTGAGCGGAACAAACTTCACAAAGTTTTAATGATGGTTTCCATTTCTCCTAAACGCTTGACTTACGCTTTTTGGAGTTTTTTCTTTAGTCTTTTCCAAGTTTTTCACTGATTTTAAGTTTCGTTGGCTGTTCCTATATTCCAAAGGGAACGTTCCTCTACTGTCGACTGTTCCTCGTTTTTGTGTTCCTATTGACCATAAGAGGACCAGATTTTTTGCAAGGTAGGAACAAGACGTTCACTCTAGTGTAAAAGAAGAACATTTAGTTCCGACTTCCCAACTGTAAATGGACCACATTGTTCCCATATTGGTCATTTAAAACTGTTTTGTTCCGAGTTCCTATCTGTAAATGGAACACATTGTTCCCAAATTGGTCATTTAGGACAAAACGAGTTACAAATTTTAAAGTAATAAACCACCCTATGAGATATAAAAAGCTCTCATAAGGTTCGCTTTGAACAGAGCTACAAAAACTCGTGGCCGTCCGCCATCATGTAACCATCATGCCTTGAAAGAACGAGGATGCTTAAAAATGTAGCCCCATGAGGAATTGGCATAGGCTAATCTCGTTGAGAAGGGCTTTCCCTTGGTACGAAAGGCATGTAACGATAACGGTAACGTTACTATAAATCATAATTATTATTATTATTAACGATAGCATCTAACGATAACGTATTTTTCGATAGTTGCCTTAAATAGGAGTTTCGTTATTCAAGCTGAGAAAATCGACATGACTGAGTGATTGTGGTCCACATCAGGATCATTTGCGGTGCTATTAACCTCAAAAGAATAATATCTAGATTTAGGAAAGCCTAAAAGCTTACCCAGGATAAGCGAGAATTTTGATTTGAGTTTTGTATCTTTGCGGTGAGGTTTTCTTTACATTTTTTGGCCTTCTGTTTCAAAAAACACAAAACAAAAGCAGTGAAACACATTAGAATTCAGGAAAAATTTATACTTCGGTTAAGTTTTAATCCTGGGTTAGCATTAATCGGCCGTGTTTAAAACAAGTTAAACTGACATGAGCCTGTGACCTAATCGAAAACCAGCACTTGGCAGCGGTCAACTTCACGTGAACTCGATGAGCTCTAAACGTGCGTCCTCTATATGGTCACCTGATGCTGTTCAGCGGATACCTTTTTGACAGGTGTCAGTTGACATCAAGACATGATGGATCATCGCAGTATACACACTTACTTTGCAGTTGTGAAATTAACGCCTGAAAAAATTCAGGACCTGAACGCGATTCGAACCCATGACCTCCACGATACCAGTGCAGTGCTCTACCAACTGAGCTATCATGCTATCTGAGAGTCGGTTTCTTTCTGAGTTCGTAATACACCCATACATGTAGAAAGGTCTAGAAACTCCTGACTCCAAAGATAAAAACGTTTTTCTACAAATTGGCCATCTAGAATTTAGATTGTCATCAGTTTAAGCGCTGTAAGGTCATTTGCATTTGAAGGATGCTACCGCATTGACCCCAACTATATAATACGACTTCCATGTAATTACAAATGACAGCACCTGGCAGTATGCATCGTTTCACAGTGTGAGTGGTATTATTTTATACCTGTGTGTTTGTCGTCTGCTTGAGCATTTCAAACAAAGCAACAACATCTGGAACCTCTAATGCCCTCTTGAAGAAAGCACCCTACGTATACCAATGAACACATTTTGATGTAAAGTGTATATGAAGTAATTCATATTTGAACTGCGGCTATAGATGCAAGTGAAGTATGATCCCCGCAGTAAGGTTACCAATTTAAGCAATTGGAAAGAGGAAGCCTGAAAAAAAAAAATCAGGGCTTCAACGGGATTCCGGTGCGATGCTCTACCAACTGAGCTATGAAGCCACACATTAGGAGTAAGGTCAATTTATTGAGTTCATATCTCCCGTAAGGAGTGAAATGATGTAAAGTGTATATGAAGTAATTCATATTTGAACTGCGGTTGTAGATGCAAGTGAAGTATGATCCTCGCAGCAAAGCATTGATTTCTCTTTAGAACCCATATCGAGAGAGCTCTCGAGATATACAAGGAAACTGGAAATTACGGTATGGATATACCTTAGGTGCTTTGGGATCTTCATACCGTTATCTTGGTCAGTACGTGCAAGCGGAAGACTGCCTAAAGAAAGCTCTGAAGATCTTCAGATCCGTCCATTCACCAAGCAAGCTCAGGGTATTTACTGAGTTACATCTACTGGTTATCTCTAGCAAGACAACAACAGCCACTGACATCAGCGCAAGCACAAACGAAACACAAAGATTCTATACAAATACTTAGAACTAGGCACAGTAAAAAGGATCAAAATGCTTTTATTTTATTCTTGTACTGCAGTTGTAAGCGTTTGTATGGATTCTTGTATGTTTGCGTTGTAAGGGAAAACCAGGCTTAATTTCGCTTTGTCTTTTATTGTAACTAACATAGTCATTCTCTTCTACTTTCATGGTGGCTCGTCAACACCATCGTGCTTTTGGGCATCTTAACTCTTCATTTAGTAAACATATCTAAGAAACATATTTTCTTTTTGTCCTGTTTATATTTTTAGTTATATTTCAATACGCAACTCTACACCAATGTGATGATATGGTTTTAATTTCTCTCAGCTGGTGTTCTAAATTTTCCGTCTCTAAAGTGAGTTTTGAGTTTTTCAGTAGTCACCTAAGATGGTTATCAGCTTTTACTCTCGTCCTACCTTGGCATCCCTAACTATAACTGTATTACATCTGTTAAAGGAATTTTTAAATGTGTGTTGCAAGACCAAAACCAAACCAATTACTCACCAATTAGATTATCCAGTCGATAGTCGGCCAGTCTCAAACAGTAGTTAAACCAAAACCAAAGTAATTGCCTGAATACTTTTGGCACTCAGTTGAAAACAGCTCTAATACCATAGTTTGAAAAAACCATTTAGAATTTTAAGAAGGATAACAGAAGTGGAATCGTATTTTAAACATGTATAAAACTATGGCTTCTAGTTTTCTGGTACTGATTTTTAATCTGAGACTCCTTTCAAATGAAACTAGTATACATGGACAGAGAAAAAAGTACTTTAGGTTAGAATTATCTCATTTAGTTTCCTGTCATCTACTTAAAGAGGATATGGATACGCAGCTTCAAGTTTCGAGTTGTCCAAAGCCTTAAATTACATCCCAATGCGACACGCTTACGCATCGCTAAATCAGTGATCCAGGAATGATGCCTGTTTGCCTTCATTGCTCGTAATTTTAACATGGAATTCCTTCAGTCAGTTTTCCAAAGCTTGTTTGTTACCTGCGAAGTAAGCGCTAATTGCATTTTGGAAAAGTGACAGCTGCTTATGCATCACCTTCACCTGTACAAAACAAAAGCAAGAGAACGGTTAAAGCAACATATTTACTGTTAGATCTTTTTGTCACTTTCTTTATATGAGATAATTTTATTACTCATTTGAGTATCTTCGACAGTATACTTCCAAGAACCATCTTAACATTACCCACAACCCATTACGTTGCATCTGAGGATATTAAAGCATTATTTCTGTAACCATCTTAAGCTTCAAGGAAAAACTTGTCTCTGCTAGCGAGCCTGGATACTTTGCCCTGTCGAGGGTTAACGCTTGAGATTTCTGTTTTGCCAAGTAGTATTAATTTTATCAATTTAGATTCGGTAAATAGCTAAGGAATGTTATAATAATAATAATATTATTATTATTAATAATAATAATAATAATAATAATAGTAATGATACGAATAATAATAAATAGGTAATTTATAGTGGAAAAAATTAATCAGCCGAATTCAAACATTAAGACACCTGGTATAAACCTATGTGCAGTTGATAGAATATTTTAAATTAGTGTTAGGAATAAACAATATTAAAAACTAAAAGGGATGATTTGCTTACAACAATAACAACTATTGAAATGCTAAATTTAAGCTGTGTTCTGTCCTGCTCTAACAAATACTGCAATGTTTTTGACTTAAGAATTCTTAAATTAAAGTCTTAAGTAAGAAAAGACCGAAAAATAGGCGAGTGTGTCTTATGCACTGTTCAATTATCTGTTGTCATTTACTAATTGCAACAGCAACCGGATTGATCAAACAGAGCCGACGGCAGTACAAAGAACAAAAAGGAAAGGAGTCAACAGCTCTGGATAACAGCTGAAATGCAGGGACAGGATCTCTGCAAAAGAACACTAGGAA
>JAEMPF020033562.1:5000-19361 GCA_022496165.2 Catalaphyllia jardinei
ATGGACCTACACCATGGGTGAACCCAGTAGTAATTATCCCAAAAGCGGATGGCGACACCCGTCTCTGCGTCGATATGACGCGAAAAAACGAGGCCTTCCTACGTGGTCAACACCCCATACCAACTGTCGATGAGCTGCTAAACAGCATGAATGGCTTAAGAGCTTTCAACAAGCTATAAAATGGAGAAACCATTAGCTGGAGCTTAGTCAAGAGTCACGGCAGATCACCACCTTTGTGACACACAGGGGCTTAATATACAGATATAAAAGCCTATTGTTTGGTGAGAGTTAGCAAGTGAGCTGTACCAACATGAGATATCCACCGCTCTAGCTGGGATTGAGGGTGTTAAAAATAACTCCGACGATATCACTGTACTTGGCCCAGACCAGAAAACTCACGACTAGCGCCTTCTCAAAACCAGGGAACACCTCAGACAGCATGGTTTGACTCTCAACGCTGAGAAATGCCTGTTCTATGTGGACAGACTGATTTTCATGATATGGGAATTCCTCTGTCTAAAAAAGGAATCGGCGCGACGGAAGAAAGAGTTAGAGCCTTGCAAGAAATAAGAGAGGTTGAAACCGTCAGTGAAGTTGGAAGCTTCTTAGGATTGGCTAATTACAACAGCAGATTTATTCCCCATTTCGCGACCCTCACAGAACCATTGAGGAAACTAACTAGGAAAGATGTTCCATTCCACTTTGGACCCGAGTAAAAAGCTTCTTTTGAGTCGCTTAAACAAAGCATGGCTGGAGCAGGCCGTTGGCATACTTCAACAACAAGAGTGCATCAACCGAATTCGTTGCAGATGCAAGCCCTGTTGGCCTTAGAGCTGTGTTAATGCAAAACCAGAATGGGGCAGTTTGGGTGCAATCTGCTATGCAAGCTGCAGCCTCACAAAATGTGAACGATGTGAACGAAGATACTCCCGGACGGAGAAGGAGGCCCTTGCCCTTGTTTGGGCATGCGAAATGTACCACGCATACATCTATGGAGTGCGATTTGATCTGATGACCGATCGGAAGCCATTGGAAGTGATATATGAACACCGTTCCAAATCCAGTGCCTGCATTGAACGTTGGGTAATTCGCCTACAGCCCTATCATTTCCGGGTCGTGTATTCTCCATGACAGAGCAATGTAGCTGATCCCCTCTCACGCTTGCTCAGTCAGAACAAAACAACAAATCACCAACATGGTGCAGAAGAGTATGTTCGATTTGCAGCTGTCAGTGCCACACCGCTGCCCTAAACACGAGAGAAGTTGAAGGAGCATCGGCAGTGGATGAAAAGTTGAAAACTCTAAGAAAAGCGATTGAAACCAGTCGATTTGAGAAATTTAAGGCCTATGCACCAGCTAAAGGGGAACTGTGTGTGATCGAACAGGTAGTCCTAAAAGGTCCCGTATCGTAGTACCAAGCAAGCTAAGGCCCCAAGCAATATACTTAGCACATGAAGGACACTTAGGAATTGTAGGAACAAAGCAGAATGAAGAGAATTCGCATTGCCCAAGCTGAAGAGGTCGACTGGAAGAAGGAGTTAAAAAGATATGTGACGAAATACCGAAGTATTGCTCACACCACCACTGACAAAAGCCCTGCTGAATTGTTGTTCAATAGGAAGATGAGAAAGAAGCCGCCAAAGCTGCATACTGATTGCCGTTTAGACCTAGAAACTCGGGATAGAGACGCAGAGGTGAAGACAAAGACCAAAACATATGCCTACAAAGCAGCGAATGCGAAACCATCAGATACTGCAGTCGGTGATCAAGTACTAGTGAGACAAGAGAGAAAAGACAAATTCTGGACACATTTAATCCAACGCCATACCTTGCGGTAAGCAAGACTGGCAACAGTGTCATTGTAGAGGTTCCTGGTGAGACCCAATACTCGAGAAACATCTTACATGTGAAGAGGTTTATGGTGGATGATCTTGTATCGACACCTGGGACACCGTCTGCTAGCAAGAATGAATTGTGGTAGCCACCAGGGTACCAAGTCAGCAGCACCTGCCACACTACAGAGTGAACCTCCAACCAGGAGTACACTGTCAGCACAAGCAAGTACAGAGAATGAAAACGGGGCACCTGCCGCCCGTGGGGACATTGCAATTGATCGAGCGACAGTATCTAGCACGCCAGCGACACCGAGTTTGACTCAGAGACTAGTTTTTGCTTCTCCAGCTAGTTAGACCTCCTCTAATTTATGTACTAAGAGGACACGACACTCACTAAGTTAAATTGTTCTCAATTTTTAACATTATTTTTAGCCTGGGGAGCAGCCGATTGCTTTCCTTTCCCAGGCGGAGATCGAACAAGCCTGGGGTGAGCAAAAAAAATTGGGGGAGAAGTGGGGAGGGGGTGAGCAAGAAGGGGAAGGAGGTGGGGAGAAAGGGAATCAAACTCCGTTCGCCCACAAACGGGGAGCAGTAGTGCAACTTGATTGGTTATTAGCCCGTCAATCAAAATACGACATCAGAAATTTGTCTTTCGTGCATAATCCGACAACCGGAACACAACGAGATCAAAATAGATATGGCCGAGTCCGAAGAGGCGTTCGAAGGGGTCTTGGAATTTTTTGTTCAGGAAACGTCGAACGACCTTTTGCAAAACGGCAAACTCATCGTTTTAAAACCGGAGCAAGAGGCTGCCATTAGAGTCTAGTCCGTAGACAGGATATCCTTGCAATCCATGTATCAAATACTCGCAGGAGACTACATGGTTACCGCTGGTATTTGCATGTTGCTTCGCAGATTTGTTTTAAAGATATATTTTAAAGTCTCTGAGTTTAATAAGTATTGACTTTCAAGGTAAAAGGTCTGATATATTTGGGGAACATGTATCGTGCATTCTATTGTACCGCCGCCTGGTTGATTCAGTCGAACTGTCAAGCACAGTTCGTTCCTTCTTGTCACGATATCACGGAAATCACATCTTTGTCCATTTTTTACGGGTTTTTCGTCATAGCAGACCGCCGTTACTTCGAGGAAGCTATATTTTTGTACAGAGAAGTCGGTTTCTTCATCAAGTTGATCGAGCTGACGTATCTCCATTTTCCAAACTTCGTTTTTTAAATAGACAATGACAGACGCGACAATTAAAAGGAAGCCTATTTACGCGTATTATTTGTTTTTTAGCAGACTCTATCCAGCCCATGCTGGGCACTTGTCAAAACGAAGTTAATTATCATTGGTTCTCATGTGACAGCTGGCGCCCCCAAGAGAGCGTGGCATGTTTGGGGGCGTTCCGTAAATTAATTGCTGGCGTTTTCTTCGCTCGCCTCACACCCTGCCTCTGCTCCTTAATTTTTGCACGCTCCCCCAGTTTCCTTCCCTTTGCGTAGGGTTTTATAAACGGTTGGAGGTTCACTTCATTTATAACTAAACCGTTAGGAACGAACGTTTGCTGATTGAGAGCCGTGAAACTTTGGCCAAATGTAGACCAGTTTACTGCGCTCGGCACGGGGGGGGGGGGGGGGGTACCCCCATGGAGTCCGGATAGGTGTATGCCGCGAAGGGTCTTAAACCCTCACCCTATTTAAGGAACAATCCAACGAAAATTGATACACTATTTAAGGTCCAAACCCGAAAAATGACACCCTATGCAAGGGAAGAACAAAAACTCAAAATAGCTTGAACAGGTCAACTTTATTTCCTTTCCGTAAGATACCTGGAAGTCAACATCAAGCATGTTATAGTAGATTAAGCTACTTTAATGGCATGCCATCTTAAACATGATAAATCTTTTCAGAACGTTTTTGTTCCCTGCTATTACTTTGTTTTCGAACTGAAACAAATAAAATAATCATGGCATCTTTGTACAGCACGAGTTGGTCTGTTTATCATAGAGTTTGTTATTTCAGGGCAAAGCCATATTCAATGGAGTCGTGTGCGAACACATACGGTTTCCGGCTTTGTTTCACGCCGCCGGAAAGAGCCGCCGTGAAACAAAAGCCGGAAAACTGTCAGTGTTCGCAGGCTAATGGGGGAGGGGAGAGAAACGATCCAAACAACGACTAACCATCACGCAAAAACACAATCTTTTCAAAATCGCTTTGGCAATACTTTAACTTTGACAGATCATTTGTTTTCCGCTTAACTGGGTGCTTACACCCTGCTCTTTTTGCTGATACAAATTTAGGCAGTCTATCTAAGGATCACACCGGGACACTATGCCCAAATAGGCGAAAAGGATACCTTATTTGAGGATCGAGAACCCCCAAAAACCATACCCTATTCCGCGGCATGTACCTATATAGCCCATATAGGGGAGTACCCCCCTCCCCCGGGGGCTCGGCAAGACGGATTTCGGTGAACGACTCTGCTAATGGGTTAATTATTTTACAAACAACGCAATTTATCACATTTTCTTTCCCTTAAAGACTTCCCTTCACCTGCTTTAGAAATTAAAAGTTGTTCAGGGACATGCTACTTTTAAGTGGAAGAACTAACTCTTGGTTCAGTGTCTTATTTTCTAATTGCGGGATGCTTGTCTTTTCTACAACTATTGTATTATGGTTGTTGCCCTGAACAATAATTGTTTTCACTGTTATCCGGTGACTGTCTATTTTTCAAGATGACATCATATTACTCTGCGTAAAATGAAAATGACTCAGCTTGCATGCGGAAAACCTCAAGTCTAGTGTCTCGCTCGAGGACTGTCTTTTGGACTAAAACAAAACATAGAAGTGACTGTATTGACCGAGAATTGTGTACAATATTCTCTTAGGTGACTTTGCACTTAAATGCAATAATTTTGGAGAGCTCTCATTATAGCGCTAGACCCTTTTTTGTTTTCATTTTATTCAGTAAACAGGATATACCTACAATAACAATTACCAGTAAAAATTCAACAAGTCTTTAACCTACCTTGCCAATAGGAAACTTCAGTTCCTGGTGATTAGGTTTTACAATCAACTTAGCAATGAAAAACAGTCACACTGCAAAGAGATCATTTGGTTGAGTTGAAAAGAAAATGACAATTTTAAGCAGATGAGAACCATGCAACTCCGCTACCTGACTGCAAAACTTGAAGACATGCATAACTCGGCCATTACTCGTTAAGTTCAGTATTTTTCTTGTTTTACCTGAGAATATTGAAATGCAGAAACCTTCCGTCCTTTTCCGCAAAAAACAGTGGAGAAGGATTAGCTAAAAAATTGAGTGCAAACGTTTTCTCGGTTTCTAATTGATGGTTAACAGCAACCAACCGCCAAATGGTTTGACTATTGCAATGTAAAAAGAATCAGCCAAAAAGTTTAGAAATTCACTAAGCCTACCTTTTCAAGAAGATAGTTTGATCTTAGTGATTGGTCTCAGTTCTAACGAAGAACAGACACTGCAAACTATGAAATATAAAACTCATTTTGCGAAATTAAGTAGATGATTTAAATGTAAACAATTTCTCAAAACGCTCCTGGTTAAATGGTAATTAGTTGAGATATTTTCGCTTTCGTTTTTCAGCTGTCTTGGGCAAAAAGACAAACAGGACTCTTCAAATTGAATTCCGCGTTAGAACTTTGCACTAAACATGCATAAGGCGATATCTGTGAAAAAGGTATCAGGAACTAAGTGATGGAATATCTCTAGAGACTCGCTAAACTGCGTTGCTATTAACGAAAAAACAAAAACGGTACTATCGGGAAGTAAAATCAACCTTCAAAACTGGAGAACAGTAATTGCTTTAATTCTGAACTAAATACAGCCTTCGTGTAAATAATATGTCAATATGCTATTCTGTTGAATAACAACTGACTGAACTGTCTGGGATCAACTAAGACTTGCTGGCCGGGCACGTAACATATGAAAAATAAAGTTCAGTCCTATAGCGTTATTCTACTTTGTTTACGAAAGGCCGCTGCCTTCTCAGTTTTTCATGATTTTGTGGTTATCTATACATTGTTTTTAACGTTTTAAGGGGAATTTGCTTTTTGTTCAGTATCACCGACGTCCACCCAGATCCTCTCAGTAGTCCAGGTGAATTGCCTTCTCGATTTCCTTTGTTTTATTTTTATTTTATACACGAGCAAAGAACTCCATGCTTTGAACGATAAAATTATTTTTAAATAAGGTTAAAACAGTTCTTGTTCTCCATTAATGTTTAACGTTACTTGAAAGCAACTTTAAGAACATTGGCCATGTGGGAGAGACAAGGCCTTTTGTAAATGTTTGACCAAATACTCTCAAGCATAACATTTCTGAGGAGAATGTAAAAATATCCGACTTGAGAACACCTCAAAACACCCCAATAGTCTACACTTCTCTTGCCTAATATTTGCTGCTTTCTGAAGGTTTTCTCCCCAAGAGCCCGCTACTGTTGACAGTCACTACACCAGTTTTTGATCATCTTGTCATTCTATTGATTATTTGACAGACAACGCATCCAACTTGGAAGACTCATGATTATTTCGTTTCGCCTTCGTTTCATCTGCAAAGTTAACACTGTAAAATTCTCATTTCGACTGATATACAAAGTCATTATCATGCATAGCTGTCTTCATTTTTTTTCATGTCAGTTTTTCGTGATGATAATATACCTTAAAGTGACGTATAACTCTGGGGAGGGAAGGGTGGGAGAAGTATGACCGAGTCTGCGATGCAGAACTCTATTACACTTCTGCGAGAACTTGATCTGATCACGTGTTCGATTCACCAGGCTTTCCCTTCCTTTTCCCCTGTTACTGTAAAGTGTACTTACTCGCTTGGATAGTTTATTTACAATTTTTGAGAACGACTGTCGGCATGCGCTTTTCTCTTGTCTCTCACTGAAGTTAACCTTCCGCTTGAAAACGAACATAATTTTAGTAAGGACAAAAACCTGCCAATTTATCTCTGAAAAATTAAATTGTTAAACACCAGATCTAGATATGTATATTGCATGGCATTGTAGATGAATTGAGATGTTTCTCGTTGATTGAAATGTTAATCCCATTTAGGTTGGGCAGAGGCACAAACTACATCTAGGTCGAGAGCAGCTCTAGCTCCTTGACTGCTTTCCAAATTTCCCAATTCGATGCACACACAGCTTATAGCATAAACAAATTAGTTCATAGCAGTGCGACGGCAACTTAGGAGCAAAAACATGTTTTATTTGTGATTGAACACATTGCATGGTGCAGAAAATGAGAGGATCCAGTTGGCTTGTTAAAAGCACACCATAATCAGTTGAGCGACAGGGGAACAAGAACGCTTCAACTGGTTTCTAAAATCATCAATTCTTTAAATGAAAATATAAGCAGGGAAACAAATTCAAAATACGAAGTAGTTAAAATACTCAAACTTAGGGAACATTCTAGCTTGGTAAAAGTCAAAGGCCCGAAGGGTTTGGAGTGCACAATGATCTTCAAATCGCCTAAACTTTAACAAAAGGAACTCGCAGACAAAATGAAACTGTACATGTTGTGTTACTTATGCGCGGTATACACTCGGCATAGACTAGACTGAGCTTAGAAGAAGAGATCTGCCAACATCGTGGAATGATAGGTGGGTGGTAAACTTACGTACTTTAGCCGTGTGTCAACGAAAGTAGACTTGCGAGAGAGCGAAATTTGCATGCAACATGCAAATATAGGGCCTGGTGAATCTTCCAGGGAGTGTAAATAACTAAATAGGTGTTGCCGCAAATTCACGTAATTATCAGATATGATAAATAGTATGGCGTCGTTTTATATGCGAATGAGAAAAGCTAAAATATTTACATTTGAGAAGGTAGCATAACTGTGTTCGCAATACAACGGGACATTTCTGCTCAATAATTTCATTCAAGTATCTATAAAATAATAATGATACGGCACTTTCAGCTTAGTAGGGCATGATCACCAGCGATCTTATAATTTGACATATTTCAGGTCCAGCGTATTAATCTTCTCGCGCACTTGACTGACATGATCGATGATATTGATATATGGTACTAATAGCTCTCCTCTAGATCTAAGTCTGGGCCACCAGAACATACACCGACTCCTTGGGTGTGGCTCGCTTCAAGCCAAGCGTTCGTTTTATTTCTCAAGAAGACTAGTCAATACAGTATATAACAATTCAAAAGTAATACATAAGCTTACAAAATAAACCAAATTCATAAAGAAAACGAAAACTAACCGAAATGAGGTCGTGGAAAAACAGCTGGGTGAAAAACCTCCCCGTATGTTCACTTGCTCCTAGGACTGAGGAAAACGCCAGCCAAGCTGTACCCCATTTTCAACGGTCCCCCGGGCAAGATCAAAAAGAATACAAACTAAAGACCTAAAGCCTGAGATATAGACAAAGGTGAAAACAAAGAATCCTTTGAATAACCGTCCTTAGCCAAATCACTAGACCAGCGACCATGCCGCTTAAAAAGACGATCTGAAATACCAGCATTGGTGGAGGCAGCCCCACCACTCATAAGGCTATGGGTACCAATAACGGAAATGTCAGGCACAATGTCTTTAAAAGCTTCTAATATTAGGGGTATCAAATGGTCCCATCCAATTTGAAAGTGCTCGAAAAATGCTCGGATTTTTGTTAAGATACCCTGCCGTGTAGCGTAAGCATAATTTGCATCTTGGAAACAATTCTTACACTGGGAACAATGTTTCACTTACGGAAAAGTGGGAAACATTGGGGAAACATGCGGAAAACCTCAGTCTGGTGTCTCGCTCGAAGACTGTCTTTTGCACTAAAACAAAACATAGAAGTGACTGTATTGACCGAGAATTGTGTACAATATTCTCTTAGTTGACTTTGCACTTAAGGTGGCTCAATACAGTTTTTTGTTTTTTGAGACTTTTAGAACTAGGCGCGATTTTTCAGGCTTGAAACTGTACTGTTTTGAATGGCCGTGCAATTCTTTTAAGGTAACTCTTAAATGTACCTTTCGTTGTGTTTAAGTCATAAATTAAGGTTGCAATGTCCTGTTGCATAGCAACAAACTTGACCCACTTTTTGCCATCAGTTGCATTTTTCTTAAAAACTAAGTCGGTGAGCCCATATTTTTTTTAAAAAAATCTTTTTATTACACACAGAAGAAGAAACAGGCAAAATTAGAAAAAATTCTGTGGAGTAGATTTTGCTTAAATTGAAAAAAATTGAAATTTCAAGATTGGTAAAATTCCACTCCACAGGTTTTTTTTATAATTTCGCCCATGCATTCCGCTTTTGTTGTTGAATAAGTTTTTGCATTAAAAAAGTAGGGTCACCGGATCGGTTTTTGCGATATTAGCTTCGTGGTTAGGTAATTTTCAGCGCGCGTTCCACGCGCAAATTAAAATTTCGACTTTGCAAGATCGCACTTTGCGCACGCGTAAAAGCGATCCGCTGATCAGTAAAGCCCGCGATCCCCGCGATTCCACGCGGATCTTGGATGTGTTGTCATAAGTGTTCGGATGTGTTGATTTCGGGTTCGAAATGTAATGCGATCATCATCAGATTCGCAGACTGGAAGGTCTGACTTACTGACATACTCTGGATAATTTTGCTCACCATTCAGTGTTTATCACGACGAGATGGGTCAGTTGGCGTAGGTTTGCGCGGAGGTTTACAGAAGCAAACGCATCAAACGTGATTTCAGAAGATTTCATAGTCCATAAATGCTTCACGAATTGAATGTTAGAAAATTATCCTGGTTAAGAAAATCATCCTGGTTAAACTTACATTACTGACCAAAAACAGAGCTGCAACTTACCGATATATACAACTGGACTGGAGTGGTCATTCTTCGCGAGATGTTGTTTCGTTAAAGTGGTTCAATATGGCAGCAAGTATTCGCTTTGTACGGGTGACACGAGGCCTCTTTGACGAACACTGACTGGAAGGCATACCAAGGATTGCCAGCAAACCCTTCGCGCCCGACTTTAAGTACAAGTCCCTGAGATTGCCATAGGATAATCCAGTTCCAGCAATGTTCTGGGCCATCGACTG
Source organism: Catalaphyllia jardinei (assembly GCA_022496165.2). Lineage (NCBI taxonomy): Eukaryota > Metazoa > Cnidaria > Anthozoa > Scleractinia > Caryophylliidae > Catalaphyllia > Catalaphyllia jardinei. The sequence goes on from JAEMPF020033562.1 coordinate 14,894, forward strand.
TGTTATTCCAATTTTTTCAGTGGGGTTGAATGTCTGAAGCAGTTCGTGGCGCCGATCCAAGTATGTCAGGTTGTCACGTGCTTGTGAAATACTAATCACTGCTGAACAATTTACTATCTTTTCTTCGCTTAATTGAAGAGGGGACTTAAAGATGATTTTTTGCAGTGCTACAGCATCTTCCAGTGCGTCGTGGGCTTCAAAGTCTTCGTTGAAAAGGTGCGAGTACAGTGAGGATTGGTTTGACTTGCAGAGCTGTCCTGATGGGAGTTGAAGAGCCGGGTGTTTTTGCTGCAGTAGATCTTTGACAAGAATGTGACTGTCAGCAAAGTGAACGTTCAAATCTTTGAGTCTGCAGTGGAAGGTTGAGTCGCTTTTCCGAAGAAGAATTGGATTGTCAAATGTGGATGAATTGTGTCCTATTAAAATTGTGCAAAAGTCTTTCTGATGTGAATCAACAAGGAAGGCCAGAAACTCCTGTAGTGCTTCATCAAGAGATACTGTTTGGACTGGTTTGTTTTCTTTAAATAATTGCCTATTCCCATTGATATTTTTGATGGTAAGTTTGTTGACTCGTGTGGCTCCAGGACTAATGTTACTTTTTGGTAAAATGTACCTTGAGAAAATTGTTAGGTTGGTTTCATTGATTGCAGATAGTTGACAGATCTCCGCGTGTTTTCCAGTGCAGGTAGTTTCGGTGTCAAAAATAATAAAAGAGTAAGATTTAGTAGGGTCATAAGTTAGTGTTTCTGGATTGGGTCTTGGTGTATAAGGTGGTACCATTTTTTCATACTCTCGTAACTCATTGGGTGAAATAGTGTCTAAGATATGTTCAATGTCAAAGGATGTTGGTGAAGGCTGAGCGGCATTTAAATCTAAGTTCAATCCAACTGATGTTTCATAGGTTTTTACTTCTTTACCTTCTTTCCAAAGGGTTTGGGAAGTTTTCTGATTGTGTAACTGGTTTCGCCTGTACTTGAAACTTTTGGTTGACTTCCTGTTTCTGTCGTTCAACACTTTTTTGTCCATCACAGCTGCGTTCAACTCGCCAAAATACCCAGGCTCAATGTTTAGTGCTTCTAAAACTCTGCTTACATAGCTGTAGCCAACATTTTTTTGGGCTACTCCACATGCAGTTCTAAAGTCACTACTTTCGCTTCCACCGTAGTACTTGGTTTTGGTTTTTTTTGTTGCAATTGTACTGTTTATGCTTTCATTTCTTTGAGAGTTAGCACAAGGTATAAGCTTATTAACAACAACATCAGTAGCATATTCAGAAAAAAGACTTGTTAAGGTATTCTTCAATGGATCACCAAGTAAATCCTTGCCATGTGGAAGGTCAGTGTGCTTGTATGTCAACGGACTTTTTTTGTAACCACACCAGGATATGTCACACAACTGATGATCACCAAATGCATGCGGCACAATGCAGTTAAGACTTGCTTTTAATGCTTCTGGATTTCCTGCATTTTGAGATATAGCGTAGCTGAAACATTTTGCAAAATAGCTGATCACTTTTTGACTTAACACAGAACAGTTTGGATAGAGTTTTGATGCTTGGATGCGTTCTTTGAGATTGTATAAACGACTTGTTAGAGATCTTTTAGTATGAACAATGTCAGACCATTTTTGAACATCATATGGCACTTTAGCATGTATATCTGCCAGAGTTGTGCTGTCATCATCTCCAACATAAGTAGAAAATTTAACACCTGCTTCAGGAGCACTCCTCCAAAGTTCACAAGCTACATCCCTTTCCATTGACTTAGAAGAACCTGAGTGATTTTTTCTGCAGTCATGACTTTTAGCTGCCTTTCCTGACCTTTTACTTGAGTCACAAACTCTGCAGGACTTGCACCTGGTTGCATATGATACAACTTTGCCTGTGACAAGCCCCATTGCCGTACCATGACCTGTGAGAGAGTTGTGACCCTTCCCCCTCTTTTGCCACCCCATGTCATATGAAACTGCTATTCCAACTAGACCATCTGTTTCTCCCTGATTTTGAGTGTTTTTTTCTGCTTTTTTCTTTTCCTTTTCCAAAATTTGATTACAACTATTTCTGGCAACAATTTCCACTGCATTTCCGATCTCCCTTTCCCTTCTTTTGAAAAGTACATTACCTACTGGAGGAACATTTAATGTAGTGAGCAAATTGTTTAGTTGGGTTTGTCCAATTCCAATGTGAAGAGATCCAAGAACTGCTCTTGTATTTACATCACTGGCTAAGGGTCCTCGGCTTCCAGCTCTATGTTGCCCGGATGTATTTACATTGTTGAGATTTCCACAATGAGTGCACTTAACAGTGAGTGTACTACTTAATCCACTCCTTCCAGCTTCACCAACAGTATTTACTATTGACAGGGGGCCTGAAAATCACAGCATTAATTGTTGCTTTTGTAACCAATCAGGTTTTGACATGGGCTGGGTAAAATTGCTTTATTATTTAGCTGCTGGGGAGGGGGGTTATTAATTTTAGGTATCTCAATGGGAGAGGGCAGCTTGTTAAAATAATTGTCTACACGAACAAAATTGAATAACTGTGAATGTCATGTTGTCTACCTGACTAGGAAGATTACAGAGGGGTTGAGGGCGCCGCGAGTAGAATTATAGAGGAAATATGGTATATATGTAGTATCAGGGGTTGCATTTATGTTTTCAGTTGGAGTGCAACTGGGGCTTACAGGCAGTTAAAACTTTTTGAACTGAACTTCTTAATAAGAAGAACTTTTCTCTAGATAGTCAAACTACAGTGTAGGTGGACATTGTTATTGTTTTCACAGCCTGTTAATTTGCCTAGTGCCTGGCCCTTAATAAAACTCCTGATAAAGAAAACCTCCTCCAAGCATGTTGCAGTGTTCAAATTAAGATCAAGGAAATTTATTTCCAAAACAGGGGCAATCATGGCTGTGAACAATAGTGGTACTCTGTTGAAAGCTGAAGTTATCGATATTGTGAAACTCCACAATAAAAAGAAATTCTATCTAATTATTTTGTAACAGATAAAAATTAAAATGGGTCAATTTTTACAATAAAGATACCAAATTAACTTCCAAAAGCAGTGATTGTTGTATTTTGTGGATGTTTTTACATTACATTTAATTATCATTATTAGTTTGAATTACCTGCGTGGCAGTGCAAGCAAGACTTCAGTTCGTTTTTCAATACATCCAGGTTTACTAGTCTTGTGCCTAATTTTTCGTCTTCAGTTTGCTAAAACAAGACAAATGTTTGCTCGAGTACTCGATGGCGTCGTATAGTGTATAAAAATGCGAGCTGCTTTGTAACATTTGCAACAGTTTTCCTCGATAAGAAAAACATACCTGTTTTGATCGAGTCACTTTTTTCTCAGTTGGCTCATAATCCCTCTCTCCGTTGTGCTCCTCTGCTATGGGTCGCTTTAAATTATCTTTACCCTTCGCTAGTTTTTTGACAGCACTCAGATGACCCCTTGACACAAAACGCCCTTTGCAGCGTTCACTCCCAGCAGTGTTTTCTTTGTCGCCGTCGTCGTTAGCAGCATGTGCGGTAGACGAATAGTACCATAGGTAGCCGAGGGTTAAGCTGGCCAAGTGAAAGGAACGAGGAAAACCTGAAGACTTGTTTTTCCCCTGCTGTTTTTTAGCTGGATAGGGATCGATCGCAACATCAGCATACCAAATATTTTCGTAAAGGTTCAAGTACAGTGGTTTAAAATAATTTTTCTCCTTTGAAATTGTTTGAAAGATAGGTGTTCTTGAACGTAAAAATAACTGACAACGCAAACAAGTGACTACATTGGGCGGAAAAAAAGTTTTACGAAAAAATCCCCGTGCCGCCATGTTTATTTTGATTTTTGCAAACTTTAAATCACGCGCGCTATCTCGCGACCCCTCGGGTGATCGCGTGATGTCTTGAGCTGAAGTGCGCGTTAAAGCCCAGGCTTCTCACGGAAATTTTACTGTATTGAGCCACCTTAAATGCAATAATTTTGGAGAGCTCTCATTATAGCGCTAGGCCCTTTTTTGATTTTATTTTATTCAGTAAACAGGATATACCTACACTAACAATTACCAGTAAAAATTCAATAAGTCTTTAACCTACCTTGCCAATAGGAACCTAACTTCAGTTCCTGGTGATTAGGCTTTACAATCAACTTAGCAATGAAAAAAAAGTCACACTGCAAAGAGATCATTTGGTTGAGTTAAAAAGAAAATGACAATTTTAAGCAGGTGAGAACCATGCAACTCAGCTACCTGACTGCACAACTTGAAGACATGCATAACTCGGCCATTACTCGTTAAGTTCAGTATTTTTCTTGTTTTAACCTGAGAATATTGAAATGCAGAAACCTTCCGTACTTTTCCGCAAAAAAACTCATATTCGCGACTGTTCTATGTGGTTCAACATTGAAGCCGGCGCGAAAAGTAGTCCGTTATAATCTGTCAATAATGTGTCAAGAACAGAAATACTTACAGGTATTTTTACATAT
>JAEMPF020033563.1:7390-12390 GCA_022496165.2 Catalaphyllia jardinei
GGTGGTGCGGAGCAGCATAATTCACCTACTTCTGCATCCTTCACATCCTTTGGTCATTTTTCGCATAAAACTAGAAAATTGCTACATATAAGCTTACCATCCTCAGACGCAAAAATAGCGAAGAGATTGATCATTTTGAAGAAGTTACATGTATCCACTCAAAACAGCAACAAAAACGCACCTTTTTATTCGTAAACAATTTAATTTAATTAAACCTCCAGGCATTCCATAGTCTTGGGACTTCTGGTGGGCCGGTTTTCCTCGTCCGACTTAATGCCTGGTTACTAAGCTTCGGAGAAACTCAACTACAAAAACTATGGAAGAAACTGTGTTGAACGAGGAAATACCTGCCCATGAAAGGCAGCAAAAGGTCAAACATGTCATAAAGGACTAAAATTCTCGGTAACACGTTAAATTGTATTCTATACATCGAAAAAAGCCAAGGGAACAGTTTTATTAATTTGAGAAATTTCCGCATAATCTGGCGTCTCTTCTGCATAATCGTCACTTTCGTCTGCATAATTTTGCCGAAAATTTCCGCATAATATTCCATTTTTTCCGCACCCTATCAGGTGGCCTGTGAATACATATACTGCACAGGTATATGTTTAACACACATACCATTGTGAAAAGACAACCTAAACATTTAAACAAGATTACCTGAGTAGCTCCAACAACATCAACTGGCATGGAAAACGCCCCCATGACAATGTTAGGACCCATTCCAAAAGAAGGACCTCCTGGAGTAGATGAACTGGTAGAAGTGCTGGAAGAACCATTGGGCCCATCTGATGATTTAATTTTTGGTGACAATTAGTCTTGCTGTTGTATTCCAATGATATCTCAAACAGGTGGACAAAGAACCAAACAAAAATGAGAACTGTGTCATTCATATGGCTAATCCACTACTGTGACTACTGAATTTGGTAACAAAACTGTTTACAACATGTACTGTAGGTGTCTTTATTATACGAGAACAGCTGTAAGAAGGGCTATCATTACGTTTTGAGTAAACTGTTGCCTTGTTCTCCACACCCATAACAAGCTTGTTACTTTCTGTCTGAATGCTATCAAAAACAGGCAATTTCACCAGTAACATCAACTGAAGGTAAAATCAAGCATACTCAGCCACAACAGGTGTTATGGCGGCCCTGGTAAGTGACCAATATTTATATAAGACTGTTATTTATTAATGCTGAACTGTAATACAATCAGATGGCTGGACATGATCTGAATGGGATGTTTTCAAGCACCTATGGTAACTAAATCCTGAAAAATTTACAACTGTTGTTGTTGTCACACAAACCTTGAGAACTAGGAACAGTTGGTTTTCTTTCAACAAGGTGAATCACACAGCCATCGGCTCCTGCAGGGAAGAAATGAAAGTTTGAGTTAAAAGAATCCACTTGGAAATTAGGCTTAAAGAGGACAAACAGAACACACACCGATAAAAGGAAAATGGTGCAACGTTACTATTTGCTGCCTATTGTGTTATATTTATGTTTAAATTTATATTTATCACTCAGAGTACATGTACCTTAGTATGGTCAGGTGATTAAGCACTGGGGAAGTCGCAGTGTACTTTGGCAAGCTTTTAAGGCACAGTGGTGCGACCACATAATTCTTTAGGCACACAGCCAAAAATCTAGTTGTATATGCAGCCAGTTGGTTGTTAACTTTGAGCCCTGATTAAACACACTATTTTACAGATAGTGAAATGCAGCCAAGCCTCTTCATGCATGAGAGCAATATAAAGGGCTAATCTTGAAAAAATGAAATGTACAAATGCAATGCAGCAGAAACCTATGACTAGATTGAGTAAATTCTAACCATTAAAGATACAAAATAGACTAATGTATTTGCTCAATTAAAGGGCCCTACAACAGCCTCCGTCATATTCAATGCTATCTAAGTTATTGATCAACACTGCAAGGTGAACTGAAATCCTATTGCTTAACTGTAAAAGCAGGATATGTTCCTGAAAAGTATGATTAATTATCGGTAGCTGTTTCACAGGGATTTCCTTTGCTTTGACACACTCTAAATAAAATATAATAGCCAAACTCTCCCTTGTAAACAAAAACAAAGGTGTGCATGTAGCTGACTATATTAGGACCATTTGAGTTGTCATCAGTATACATGTAATAACATTATAACTTACATGTATACCTTGTACATCTTGATCTGTGGAAAGAATAAATTTTGAAACTTACCATACTCTGAAAGCTTCTTATCATCTTGAAGGACTTTGCCTTTAAATATAAGTCTTTGTTTATCAGGAGGTATATTCTGGAGAAGGTAAAAATAATAAAAGTGAATCCTAAGGATTAAGGACGTTCGTGCAAACATTTTCCAGTCGACAGGGGTTTAATAAATTATAGTTACACTGTAAAAATATCGAAGGTGAGTCAACGGAGGCAAACAATCTTAGTCATATTTTGTAGAAGTGGGTCTGTTGCATAAATAATTTCAAATGTTACTAATGTTTTCACAAAATTTAACCCTTTAAGAGGCATTTGAAACTGCCGCACAGATGCAGAGCTAGTAAGAACGGATTTCGATGTTGCATTTTGCCAAAAATTCGAACTTCTAGTCGACAGATTTTCTTCAATTTTCCCCTAAATGTAGAAAATCAGTAGAGAAAATGATCCGTCGAAAGAAAAATAGGGGTCACCGAACACCTGTAGCAGGGTTTCAGGGTATCCTTCCCTAGAAAAAAATCGAAAACTTGATGCTGAAGGATGCCATGACAGGGCATCTGGCAGGATTGCAGTGGTGCAGATCCACATAACTTGCTAACATCCGCATCCTCCGCACAATCAGAGCTTAAAACAGAAAAACTGTGCCACATTAGCGATAAAGCAGCTGCCTAAAAGCAAAAAATGATCCGAAGAGACTTATTATTTTGAAATGTAGTTTTTCTTCTACAAGAGTAACAAAAACATGCCAATTCATTTGTGAATCTACTTTCATGGAAAATGCCTGCTTACTAAACTACGGACATTCCACCAACGCAAATTCTGCACAGATGCAAAATGATCTAAATTTGAAGAGGTTTTCATTTCACTGTTCTTCAGTACATTCAAAAGGCTTTATTGTCTATTTTGTCAACTGTTGAAATTTGTCCGCTCAATTCAATTTGTTTTCCACATAATTGATGCATATTCCCACCAAAAATTGCCACATAATTTGCTATTTTTTCCACACCCTGTCAGATAGCAAGCCATGAGTTTCATCATTCCATTTCCATGAGTTTCATCATTTCATTTCATTTCCTTCCCTATAGGTGTATGGGAAAAATAAGTTTGAAATGATATCCTTGTGACTGCACCCTGACCACAAAACTGTTTTCCTTTGCTTCATTTCATGCAGTTACATGAAGTACATGTATATCTATAACATAATATCTATGACATGCTGCCTTAGCTCCAGTGATTTGCTATAATACTGACAACTTACAACACCATGGTTCAAACCCCTCCAAACTAAAAGAGGATTGTGGCTTACAAAACAATCTGACTTTTACTTGCAAAGAAAAAGGGAAGAGACTCTTTGTCATGGACATTACATAATGTCCGGAACAGAAACGTTCTTTATGCCAATTGAACAAGAACATCAAGTCTACATGATTGGGCTAGGAAAAATGTTTTAGATGTTCTAAAATGGAATTGCCCTAATAGATACAGTAAATAAATAAAATAAAAAATTATTATTAATTAACATTTACGGGCTGTTCCCGGATTTAGAACAAGTTCATTAAATTTGGTTTGGTCAGAGTAGAAAATTTAGCTTTTGTTTTATTCAAGTACTTAAATTTTCGCCTTCATTACCGTCAGACCATAGTAATTTCTGTGTAATTTTACTATGCACAAACACAAGCTATACACATTTGCATATTTCGTACCAACAAATTATGGGAAATCCTTCATTAGGATACTGAAAAGAGGTTCAGTATAGTATCACTTCACTGTTATTTTGAATAAAATGGTTATTTTACATATGCTAGGAGTTCTCGACTTTTTAGTTTGCATTTTCGGTTGACTGACAATTGCATTCTTCTTTCAGCACAACGAACTCCGTCGGTAGCTCTAGAGTTGAATCTTAATCGTTTGATTCACTTTTCTCACATAGTTATAAATGCTTGATCCATTCTAAGTTTGAAATTTAGATATATTTCGTTCCTCAAAGACAAATCTCAAAGAACGAAACAATTCTGTATTCGGTGTGGCTATTGAGATACACGGTCGGATTACGGCTTCTGGTGTGTGTGTGTTTTTATTAAAACCCACATATACATAGCTAGTTCACCAGTTAATTCAAAGGCTCAACAATCTTAATCGCTGCGTTGTAGGACACAGATTTCATTTATTATACGGTTAAAAATGTGTTTATTTCAAAGGGGAAAAAACCGATGCGTTTAGTTTACATTGTGAGTTCATGTGATGGACTCAGAGGATCGATCACTTGCGCTTGGAATAGTCAGATGGCTCCCAGCTTATCCCAAATTCGTGTTGTATGCAGTACCATGAAAATGTCAAGCTTTCCACAACAGATAGAGAAGAATATACAGGCCATGAAAAGTTATAGGTTTTTATAGCTGCGGCGAACCCGAGATCGAAGAAATCCTCAACGGCTCCCCGACGTTCACTTCACACAGATCAGCCCACATATTTGGTCTTTTTCTCATTTCTGGTCGCGTTTCATCAGGATAGAGGTATCGAATGAAGAGGAATACTCTACCCTGCATATCCTGTATTGCTACAGTCTCCAACAACACATATTCCTTGCATTCTGCAACGATTTTGACACACACTTTCGCATGCTCGCATATATTCTTCTCAGAAACAAAACATGGTTATTCTTGAAATGACGTCAGAATCCAACTCGTCCCATTCTCCGCTATTCCTTGGTCGTAAACATGGAAATGTGCAAAATTATAAACTATGAAAATTCGTAGAAAATTAACAAAAATAGCTAAAACGATAATTATTTCGCGGTGG